>VDFB02281492.1:410162726-410238207 GCA_007258455.2 Sequoia sempervirens
TATTCTAGACACCTAGGTCATTTGTATCTACTTAGTTCCCATATCTAGACACTTGCACCATATGCATAACCCCTTTAGTAGAGGCACCTCTTCCATCTTCTAAATTTGGTCAATCAATTCCAATATTATTTATCAATCCATATAGTTGGTAACATTGGTATCCCAGTTTCATTTGGTTTCTTTTCTTTATTTTATCGCTCTTAGTCCTAGTTCATTTTTTTCTTCTATTTTCAAATTTTATGTTTCCAAGTTATTTCTCTTGCATATTTTGAGACTCATCTCTATTGTACGTTAACTTAGTTTCAAATTAGGATAATTGTATTGATTCTAAAAGGATTTAGTTTGTTGTATTTCAACAAATAGACTAGAGAAAACACCTAGTTATAATTAGGGTTTCTTAATTAACGTAGTCGATTAGAATTATTTTTTGTTCTTTGATTTGGTGAACCTAAAACATACCATGTAAATGAAAATAAAAAATTTAATTGTTATATTAGTTCATAATTTTCTACTTTTAGTATATATTATATTTTTGGGAACTTATCTCTTGTGTGTATTAGTGTATCTTATTTTTTTCAGTTCCTTTTTCATATAGTATTATTTTCTAGTTTTTTCTCTTTTAATCTCCTATTTGTTTCAATCCTCAGCTCTTTTATATTTTTTTCCATTTTTCTTTCATTTTCCTTTATCCTTTCCTCTTATCCTTATTTTCACTATCATAGTCTACCTTTCCCACCCTATATTTGATCTCTATCTTAAATACCATGGCCTCCTCTTCATCACCCTCTATATATGATAGTTTACTTGACCTTGATACTTTCATAAATTATTTTCCACTTATTCTCATATTCTCACTTTCCTAAAAAAATTATTATCTCTCACTTCTTGTAGCTAAATTTTCTCTTGTTTCACCAATCATTTTTTATTTCATTTCTTAACTACTATCCTAATTCCATTTCACCACCTTCACCTTGCATTGTCTCCTAAATTTGGACAATAATTGATAAAAAAAACCCTTCTACGTGACTACATGACAATATTTACTCTACATTTCCTTCCTTACCCCCTCCACTAGATCCAAATGCTTCTCTTTCTTGGAACTAATCACTCTCATCATGTTACTAATACTAATGTGCTTTCTTATTTTATTAATTCCTAGCCACTTACTCTCACTAAAATTTTTAATTTCTATGACATTAATCCATCCATACTTCATTCCTAAGATCCTAGAGTAAGTTATTATCAAAAATACTTTGGTGGAATTATGATTGGGCTACAAAATATAAATAAACTCAATAATTCCTACACACCAAAAAAAATCTAATAAAAAGGATATAGATTGAGATTTTAGATTAGAGTGAACTTAAAATTTTATTTTTTCTTCATTAGATGAAAAATTGCACCATCTAGAAGATTGTATACAAAATATGTAGCCTAGAATGAAAGGAGTGATGAACATCATCAATTTTGAATTAATTTTTCATCACTCCATCCCCCTTTCTCTCCCTTCATTATTCTTTATCTTCCTACCTCTCTTTCTCCCCCTCCCCCTCTTCTCTTGTCGATCTTCTGACTTTGATCTTTTTCGACGTGATCTTGATGGATTTTCGATCCTGATCGACGATTGTTCTGACGACGCGGATCTTTTCCGATCTGACGCCGATCCTGATCCGAGGATTGCCTGATCGCGGATCTGATCTCACCTTCTCCCTCTATATTTTTTATCTCTACATTTTCAATGATAGAAATTTATCTCTCATTTCTAGTTGTTTAGATGGTGTTCCATTTTCTTTATACACTAAGACTATAATTTACTCTAATGTTCATATGTTAATATAGGTGCAAGCTCATAATGGTTCACTAGAAGTTACACATTTGTAGGCACTTATTGACAACTAATATACTACTCACTACATAGTTGCTAGAGTTGTAGCCCCTAATTTTTCCCTACCTCATGATCACAAGTATGGTCTTGACCAATTTTCTAAATGATATTGTAAATCTTAATCTCAAATCTCCAAGGAAAAAATTCCTATGGATTGTACTACGTGTGGATGTTCTCAACCCTCTTGGCTACATTTTTCCCTTCTCATAGATGTGAGAATCATGGCTAGCAAGATTAAAACAAGTTCACTTGCTTAAAGGTGACATCTTTCCCCATTCTTTCTCAACATGTAGAAGATAAAGATGAGGGTTTTTTAACTAGTAGAATTTTATTGATGATAGTACTATCCTAGTTGATGTGTGTGGTAAACCTAATGATCATAATCCCTATCTTTCGAGTATTTCTCTTCTTACTTAGTGATTTTATTATCATTTATTGTTCATCAAAGTCCACTCTTTAATTTTTTCATTTTTTATGTAAACTTGATCTTACCTAAATTCTGAAAGTTTACCTCTTTACTACCCACCTTTTTAAAAATAATATATTATTATTTTTATCAATGAAAAATAATATGCACCTTTCTTTTCTATATATATATATGGCCTAAAATTGAAAAAAATATCCCTATACATAAAATTCCATGCCTCCATATAATGGCATAACCCATGTTTTAAGCACACTTCCCCTGCAAAAAAATACAAAAATAGGTCAAATTAATAAAATACCTAAAGTGAAACTTCAAAAACACGTTTCAAAAATTACCATGTTGGAGGACATAGGGGAGAAGACCCAGTATCCACCAGGGCTAACTTTGCGCAACTGTAGAATTCAAACCATATGTCAAATTGGAAAAAAAAATTATGGGTTTTTTTGCTCACGAGTTAAGATCTTATAACTAAGGTTTTGGCTTCTGGGCAATTTGGTAGAGTGCAGTAGCATCAGATATGCGTGCAGAGGTCAAAAAGACACCTTTTAGAGGTGTCGTCCACTTGCTGTCACCTAACATCCCAGTACCCACTAGCTATAACCACCAATTTGTTTTTAAAAAAGACACCTAAATGTGTCACTTTTAACATCTAATTAAAACTATTTTATCATTCAAATCCGCTCAAAATTCAATGGGTTTAATTCACATTAGCACCTTATAAAATCATTTTGTCGCCCATTAAAAATCACTTCTACATATTAATCTCCTTACTTTAGCACCAGACACCAAACACATTACACCCCAATTAATCTTCATTTGGGGTCTAATTGATGCATATGACTAATGTTTTTTTTGTGGGTATCCCATTCTTTTCACTCATTTTACCACACGCTCTTTCTGGAAGCTTCTCAACGATGGAAGCAAATGCAGATGGCGATGGCTCTCCACGGCTCTTGCTCGTGCGCATGGCTTGAGGTAACATCAAACATCGTTCTCATTTGAATATGCAAACAATGGTACTGGTTAATCATTTTCTTCTGCATCTTTCATGACTCGTGAAGGTTTTATTCGATGATTGAAAAATTATTACTGCTTGTCTAGGAAATAAATCATTCCTCTTACACAACTTTTTGCCATGTGTTGTTTGATTTTTTTGGGTCATGGTACTGGCGTTTTACACACGGGTTTGTTTGGGGTTAAATGATTTCCTCTCCTTATTTTACCACATGATCACAACCTGGTAAAGTCGATTGTATCATGATTTTGTCTGCAAAAATGATGACGAATTTCATGGGTTTGACCACATGTCTGCAAAAAATGATTTTTTGTTCTGCATCAACCTTTTTATAAAAAACCCATGTGAATATGGGCATAAATCGGCAAGCCCATTTAGTATAGGCCATTTTTGTGAAAACCCTTGCTTTGTTTTTCCAAATACAGGTTTTTTTGGGGTTAAATGATTAAATATGACTTGGTAAAGTCATTGTCTCATGATTTTGTCTCCAAAAATGATTAGGAATTTCGTGAGTTTGAACACATGTCTGCAAAATAGTATTTTTTGGTCTGCTTCGACCTTTTTATAAAAAACCCATGTCACTATGGGCATAAATCAGCAAACCAATTTAAAATACATATGTATTTGTGAAAACCCTTGCTTGGTTTTTTCCAAATTCATGTGCTTAAGGAATTAATCTCATGAAACCCTTGCTTGGAATATTCTGCATCTATCTGAAAACACACTTCTATATTCTTGTGAGTGAGGAATTATTATTATGAAACCCTTGGTAAATTTCTTGTGCACATTTTAGAAAACCCAAGTGTGTAATCAATCTACCTCTGTTCAAATAAATTATTCCTCTTACACGCCTTTTCGCCATGTGTTGTTTGATTTTTTTGGGTCATGGTACTAGTTTTTTTTCCCACATTGTATGTATGTATGTATGTATGTATGCACATACATACATACATACATACATACATATATATATGTATGTATGTATGTATATATATATATGTATGTATGAATGTATGTATATATATATACATACATACATACATATATATATATGTATGTATGTATGTATGTATGTATGTATGTATATATAAAGTTGTGTGTCCATGGTGTGAGGTAACAACAAACATCAATCTCCTTTCAAAGTGCAAACAATGGTAGTCCTAATTCTTATTAGGATGCAATTAAATTATATATGTATGTATACACACGTGTTATTCATATATATATGAATGTATGTATGTATGTATGCACATACATACATACATACATATATATATGTGTGTGTATACACACACACACACATATATATGTATGTATGTATGTATGTATATAGATTTAGATATATATAGATACATGATGATTTGGCATTGTGGGTTAAGGTACACAAATTAGCATACGAATGAGCAACCAAGTAGCAAATGTTATCGAATATAAAGGGTTTTGGGTTGCATAGAAATCTTCATCTTAGGAGTACAAAATGAGTGAACGGTCCAAATGTATTATGTGTTTTGATGGTTGTAGTTGAGCACATTTCATTTAGCATCACCAATACTTCCCTCAATGTCATCATACCTAGTTAAATTTTGGAAATGTTTCACATCTCTCAGAATGTTTTCTTTTGAGACAATCTTGGAAATGAATTTTGATGGGTGGAAACAGGATCTTACTCTAGGTTTTGATTTGGGATTCATGAGCCCATTGGACTACGTTGTACGCCTTTCCTTTATCCCTCCTATCACTGGTCTGGGGTAGCTTCTATGTTTTCTCTTGGCACCTTTTTCCTTGGCTGTTATACATTCATAGAATAATACTTATAGGGTTTGTCTTGCTTGTATTTCCTTTGGGCACTTGAATGCATGTGGTGCACTGAGTCTATGGGTCCTATTTTGTTGAATGCTTAATCTCATCCCGTGACTGCATTTGTAAGTAAAGCTTGATACAATTATTTTTCTCAATCCATTGATGCAATGTTAAGTTGCAATTCAGGCTTAGCTGATTCAATGGGTATACTTGGAAACTCATAGATTCAGGTAATCATTGTCTATTTTAATACTGTAGAATGTGATTTTATGAACACATAACTGGGGTGTTCTAATTACTGGAGTTTTATATTTGTCTTTGTAAGGTTGATGGTTATTCTAACACTATTTTGATTACTTAGTATGGATGCAAAGTTACTCCTTAGACATACCTTATCTTGAGTGTGACTTCATTACTTTTAAAAAGGTTTATATTTGTTAGAAGTCCGATTTGTATGAGTTAATATCTTAGATTTAGTATTTGTGACTTTCAATTTTCATAAATGATAGCTTAGATTTATTTTGTTTTGATTAGTTTGACACATACAACCAGTTCACTATTTGACGTTTATATTTACGGTGTTGTTTGTTTGATACTCTTAAAAGAAATGACTCAAAGATTATACAACATAAATGTTACTTGCACAATTAAAATATATACATTGTGTTCGATGCTTGTAGTTTTATGATTTTTTGATACTGTATTTAGGGTGTTCAATATGTAAGTTAAGTGTAGCATTCAATAGCATGCATTGTATTCGCTTTCAAGTGCATATTCATGTGTAATTAGTGTAACTATAGATAAGGAAAATTTATCCCAAAGAAAACTAATTAAATAGGATAATTATATGAGAAGGATTGTCTTTTATGTATATTGATCTTTTTCTGATTTATTTTATATCTCATCTTTTGGAAAGTGATTGTGAATCCTGTTTAATGGTGTTTCCTCCTATAAAGTATGTTTATGAGTGATAATTCTAACCTTCCTTGCTGTAATAGTAACCCACAATGCCAAATCATCGTGTATCATGTTTGTAGATATATATGTATGTATGTATGTATGTATGTATGTATGTATGTATATATGTCTAAAAACTCATGAGTTGTGCATTTAACATTCATTTTTATGCATTGTCTTTTTACTTTACTTTATAAGTAAATGAAGGTATTTTTTGGTGTCTTTATAAGATCTCCAAAATGAATTCTCCTAAGTTTTGCAGCAATTCTTTCAACATGGTCATGGGTAATTGAAAATCTCATCATTTTATGCAATTTGTAGTTCTTTAATTATTAAACACACAACTTATTGAATTTGTAAATAAATGTGTCTATTGTCTCTTGTTCATTAAACATATCGATATATATGTCTATCCTTTTCCTATCCTTTCAAAATGCAAACAATGGTATTGGTTAATCATTTTCTTCTGCATCTTTCATGACCAATGATGGGTTTATTCGATGATTGAAAAATTATTATTGTTTCTTTATGAAATAAAGCATTCCTCTTACACACCTTTTGCCATGTGTTGTTTGATTTTGTTGGGTAATGGTGCTGGTTTTGTTTTTCCACATTGTATTTTACATTCTGTGTCTCTTGTTCATTTAGCAAATCGATGTATATATTAATGTGTATACTTTGCCTATCATTTGAAAATGCAAACAATGGTACTGGTTGATCATTTTCTTCTACATCTTATTGAATTTGTAAATGAATGTGTATAATGATATATAACACAAATTATTGAATTTGCAAATGAATTTATACAATGTTATATATATAACATTGTACACATTCATTTACAAATTCAGTAAGCTGTGTATTTGAATTTGTAAATGAATGTGTGCAATGTTTTATATATAACATTATACGCATTCCTTTACAAATTCAAGACACTGTGTGTTTGAATTTGTAAATGAATGTGTACAATGTATTATACATTCATTTACAAATTATGTGTCTATTGTCTCTTCTTCATTGTGCAGATTGATATCTATGTCTGTATCCTTTAACTATCCTTTCAAAATGTAAATAATAGTATTGGTTAATCATTTTCTTCTACATCTTTCATGACCAATGATGGGTTTATTTGATGATTGAAAAATTATTACTGCTTGTTTATGAAATAAATCATTCCTCTTACACACCTTTTCGCCATGTGTTGTTTGATTTTGTTGGGTTATGGTGTTGGTTTTTTTTTCCAACATTGTATTTATGTATTTATGTATGTATGTATGTATGTATATATGTATGTATATATGTATATATATATATATATGTATGTATGTATGTATGTATGTATGTATGTATGTACCTTCCAAAGAGAGTGCATAGTAAAATGATAGAAAATAATGGGATACCCAAAAAAAAACATTTGTCATATGCATTAATCGAAACCCAAATGAAGTTTAATTGGGGTGTAATGTGTTTGGTGTCCAATGCTAAAGTAAGGAGATTAATATATGTAGGAGTGATTTTTAATGGGTGCCAAAATGATTTTATAAGGTGCTAATGTGAATTAGACCCATTGACTTTTGAGCGGATTTGAATGATAATTTATTTTTAATTAAATGTTAATAGTGACACATTTAGGTGTTTTTTTTTGCTTTGCAATGTATATTACTAATTTTCTGCAATGTATATGTATTCTTATGTTTATATGAATGTTTGCATGTATGCTTATGTTTTTATGACTGTATGCATGCATGCAAACCTGCAAAAAAACACAGATATATAAGGCTCCCCAAATAAACATTGAATCCAAATATAATGCAAAATTCAGTCATATCATCTCTAAAAACCTACGTAAGTGGCAAATACAAATTCAAATGCTATAACAAATTCATAATTGAAACACAACAATCAAATTGAATGCATTCAATTGTCAGATTCAAATTTCTAAATAAGAGGGATAGCAGCCAACGACACTCACAAAATTTATTCTCCTCTACTAATATCCTCTCCATGCTACAGACCATTGAATGGCATCCTTTGCACATTCCTCATATATCCAAGCTTGATGAGAAACAACGATTATAAGTTGATTAAATCTTGGTATACAATTCTATTAACATTTATATGTTTTTACATATATTTATCTATTCCATATGGATCTTTTAATATGTTGAACTTGATTAATTATGAGTTGTTGTACATGCATTATTTCAAAGGTCATATGATGTTTGCATGTTACTAGCCTCGATTGTGACTACCTGTGGTTGTAAATATTTTCTTGCAAGCATGGGAGAACAAGGAGAGGTGGTGCAGCAATGTTCATGGTGGGCAGTTTGGTAATTTTTTTTGTCAACACACCAAATAATTAAGGATTTTTTGTTCAAATGGCTCTAAGTTTCAATGATTGTTCTATATTTTTTACTAACTAGTATGTCTTTTTATTTATTTCAATAACTATTGTCCATGTTTGTTTGTTCTATTATATTTGTTTGTTGTGGTAGACATGTCAAATGGCTAGGAGGTTGTAAAGAGCATGTCAAATTGTAATATTGATATAATTTTTGGTAAAGTCTTTCAAGACTTTACTTTGGCTGTGACCTGGTAGACATTGTGTTCATTTATAATGTTCATTTTTATTATTCATTGTAAACTTACATTTTCAATTTACAATTAGATTGATTTTCAAGTGTATGTGTTCAAAAATTTATAATTTCAAATAGATTAATTTATGGATATGTTGCATTTAGATGTATAGATATATGTATGTATGTAATGTATGTATGTATGTATATACATACATACATACATACATACATACATACATATACATACATACATATATATATATATATGTATGTATATACATATACATACATATATATATATATATTTATATATATGTATGCATGTATACACAACTAGGGAGGTTGTAAAGAGCATGTCAATTTGGATGATGACATTTCAGGTCAAGTCTTTCAAGAGTTTACTTTGGCTGTTACTTGGTAGACATTGTGTTCATTTATGATGATATTTTTTGTTATGATGTTCATTCATGAACTTGAACAATGGGATTTGATTTATGATGGGATTTTATTATTCATTGTAAACTTACAATTTAGAATTAGATTGATTTCTACTTACACTTACAGTTACAATTTATGGATATGCTACATATAGATGTATAGTTATATATATATGTATGCATATACTTAGTTGTGTATACATACACACACACACACACACACACAAAATGTACAACAAACACATATCCAACAAAATGATAGATGAATACAATGAACACAAAACTGATTTCAAATCATAAAAGCATAGATCATTAACTTGGACAGCTCCCAAAACATGCCTAGGCTGAAATAAAATTTATTATAGCATAAAAATGATTAAGACAAAGTTGGAAAGAATAAAAGGAGTCTTCAGTCTTATAAAAAACACACTAGCACACATCAAAGTAGATAAGTTGACAACAGACTACCATTTAGTTCTACAAAATTAGACACTAGTATCCTTTGGCTATCCAATACAACAAACTAGTATCATTTGGCTGTCCAATACAATAGACTAGCATTCAATTTTATGAAAAACACTCTAGCACACTTCGAGGTCAAAAAGTTGACAATAAAAAATCCTAATTACACATCCACAGATCTGATTAAGAAGTGGTGTGTCCTTGGGGGTCAACTGACTCCACATCAACTGGAGAAGATGTTAAGGACTGCGGATTGTTTTGTATGGCACTTGCTATACAAGCAAGCAATGCATGATTTTCCTCTAGAGTGAGCTGCAACTGTGGAGAGAAGCTTTCAGAAGACTCATTTTGTAGGCTGCTAAGAGCTGCAAAGGCTGGAAACAAAATGTTAATCATGTCCCTTAAAATTGGATGTTGACTTGGAATAGTTGTAGTACTCTTATTTCTGTTTCTTTCTACTCTTTCCGCCTACTTTTGGTTTTCCTTCAACTGTTAAGCAATCTTTGCTTGCTCCCTTTGAAGCTCCTTTTCATGTCACTGCCTTAACTTCTCCTCTGCAATTTTTTTTTTTGTAGCTCACTCCAATCTATTTTCCTCCCTCTATACGAAAATTGCTTCTCTTTTTTCCTTCTTTTCAGCCATTTGATCCCTTTTCCTTTGCTACAATTCTTGGTTTCTTTGTTTATGTGCCTCTTGTTCATTCAACAAATTGAAGAAATTATCTAATGTCAAAATTTGAGACTACCTACTAAGGCATAATACCCCATTGAGACCTCTATTAGATGATTGGCGCACCTGTTGCATTGGGATTTGCAAAAAAATGCTTCTCCTATCTGCTGGTTGTTGATCATTGACTTATGTGCATGGCACATAGTCAGCCTCTTCATCGCTTGAGTCATTACCATCGACTCCATCCTCTTCATCATTTTCAGCTTCCCAATTTCTCCTAGTTGTGAAGTAATGGATGACATCTTCAGGATCGACATTTGGTGGTGATGGCATGGAAAATACTTCATCCACTTGATTGAAATTGAGATGCACCCCTAGGTTCAAAGCGACATCTTAAAATTTAGATGGCAGATTGAGACTCTCTTCATTTTTAGCTACCTAATTACATGATCAAACTGCTGGTTCTTGTTGAATTTCTGCTGCCATAATGTTTTCTAGACAATATCCTTCTTTGTTTGTTGCATTTGGGGGAATGCTTGCAGAAAAAGTTTCCACAAACTATCCAATTTGTTCCTCATTCTAACCTACTATCCTCAAACAAGTCTTCGTTGCCATGAACTATGCCTCATCATTAGCTATATCACCCTTTGTTTCTAATCTGAATGTCATTCATTCCTTCTCAACCAAGAAAACTTAGCTTGGCCCCATATCCAAGTCAATTGCATGTCGATCGAATGGCCAAATTCCCATTCTTCTAAAACCACTTGCAATGTTATTAGGAGTCAAAGCTTGTGCAAAATTTTTGCTGGCAAGTGTTGCGAACTCTTCCCTTCCAAAGTCAAGTTGAGGATTTTCAAAGAGCCATATACTCTACTACTTGAAGTAGTTCTTAAATGGTGAAAACACACTAACATCAAGGGGCTGCAATTTGTGGCTACAATGTGCTAGAAGTGTGAGAAAATCTATTCCCATAGTCTTTCCTTCTTCGACCATTTTGAATGCCACATGGCTGCCATGACCGTCAAAGATGAGAAGTTGTTTGTTGGTTGGTGACACACCTCCTGGGACATTTCTTGCAAAGTTTTTTAACCATTCCACAAATAATTATTTGGTCATCCAAGCATGCTCTTGGATTGCCATGCATGCCCTTGGCTCACAGTTAACAATCTAGTTTCTAATGTTCCTTTTGGACTTGAACAAATAGTAACCAAGAATAGCTTGACTTGTTGCACTAACATAAGCTAGAATAGTGATCCATTCTCTGCTTTTAGCAATTAATTGTGGAACACATTTCATCCCTATTTTTTCAGTAACTCTCATTGCACAATTTATGCCAGTCTGCACACCTGTTTCATCACAGTTCCATATTTTGTTGGGCCCATAATTATGTTTGTTGTACAACTCCTCCAAGTTATCATAGAATGAAGAAACTATTTCGGGGCACAACATTATAGCTCAATCTATGTCCACTCCTTTGGGCGTTTGAATTTTTAGATCGAGATGCCTTTGATGAAAGCCAACCCACCATGACCTCCTTGGTATCCCATTTGTGAATGGGTTAGACCTCACTCCAACCATGTGGGCCACCGTTGACTTAAGTTGTGACACTTGAAGGCCATGGCCAATATTAGCCATATCTTTACACCATTGCACAATTTCAACTTCTTCTTCATCAGTTAGGACTGTTTGTGGCCCCCTCCCTTTTGTGGATGTCACACCATTGATCCATGCCTGCAAACTGATAGGTAGGATTCCCCATTTGATCGCTGAAACTATGATTGACATTTGATTGTCCTCAACATCTGCAATGGTTTTTTCCATGTCATGCATAGAACAAGTTTTCCTAGAAAACTTTGGGGTTGTCACATGGTCAGTAGGTGGAGGTTCCATTTCTACATCAGTATTATGAACAACAGGTTCAAAACCATCATTTTCATTGGTTTGTTCTACATTTTCAGAAATAACTTCCTCCTCCATGTTCACTGTTGGCTCTTCATCAACAACATCTAGAACATTGAATGTCACTCCATGAGGTACTCTAATCAAGCACCTCCCACCTAATCTTTTCCTCTTCCGCCTTGGTGCCATGATTGTCAGTGATCCTATACATTGTAAGCCATCAAGTGTCAGAAAAACAATGTTGCAAGTGATAAAAAGAAGTTGAATTCAAGTTAGAAACAACCAGCAAACCCAAAGTACCATTTTTTGCATTGCAAGAGATAATTACAAAGAAAATCACTGATAAACATTGCAAAACAGAAAGTAGTGCTAATTGTGTCACTATTAACATGCAATTAGATATATTTTATCATTCAAATCTGTTCAAAAGTCAATGGGTCTAATTCAGGTTAGCACCTTATAAAATCATTTTGGTGCCCATTAAAAATCACTCCTACATATTAATCTCCTAACATTAGAACTGGATAGCAAACACATTGTACACGCCAATTAGGGTATGATTAAAGCATATGACTAATGTTTTTTTTTGGGTATTCGATTCTTTTCCATCATTTAATTTGGTTTTACATATATATATGTACATATAGATGTATTTATATGTATTTGTATAAATATATGTATACATGTATCTGTGGATACATGTATAATTACATAGTTACATGTATGCATATATCTATACATATACATATATATATCTATATATACGTAGATATATGTATGTATATATATCAATGTTCAAAGCACATTGTACAAAAAATGAAAGAAGTTGTGTTGTATTCAACAGTGATAGGATATTATTTTGAACGTCTTGGTAGATCGATTATAGACTTGGGTTCTCAAAAATGTGCACAAAAAAGTAACCAAGGGTTTCATAATAATAATTCCTCACTCACAGGAATACAAAAGTGCATTTTTAGATATATGTCAAATATTCCATGCAAGGGTTTCATGAGATTAATTTCTTAAGCAAACAAATTTAAAAAAACCAAGCAACGGTTTTCACAAAAATGGCATATAATAAATGGGCTTGTCAATTTATGCCCATATTCACATGGTTTTTTTATAGAAAGGTCGATGCAAACCCAAAATATCAATTTTTTGTAGACATGTAATCAAACCCACTAAATTCCTCTATCATTTCTGTAGACAAATATAATGGACTTTACTAGGCCTTGACCGTGCGGTAAAACAGGGAGAGGAAATCATTTAACCCCAAAAGAACCCATGTGTAAAACACCAACACCACATGACCCAACAAAATCAAACAACACATGGCGAAAAGGAGTGTAAGAGGAATGATTTATTTCATAAAAAAGCAGTAATAATTTTTCAATCATCGAATAAACCCTTCATGGGTCATCAAAGATGTAGAAGAAAATGATTAACTAGTACCATTGTTTGCATTTTGAAAGGATAGTTAAAGGATACAGACATAGATATCAATATGCTCAATGAAGAAGAGACAACATACACATAATTTGTAAATGAATGTATAATACATTGTACACATTCATTTACAAATTCAAACACACAGCGTATTGAATTTGTAAAGGAATGCATATAATGTTATATATAAAACATTGCACACATTCATTTACAAATTCAAACACACAGCTTACTGAATTTGTAAATGAATGTGCACAATGTTATATATATAACATTGTACAAATTCATTTGCAAATTCAATAAGTTGTGTTATATATCATTATACACATTCATTTACAAATTCAATAAGATGCAGAAGAAAATGATCAACCAGTACCATTGTTTTCATTTTCAAAGGATAGGCAAAGGATACACACATATACATCGATTTGTTGAATGACCAAGAGACACATAATGTAAAATGACAAATATATGTATGCTAGCCTACTGTATGTACAATGTAAAGTAGAAAATTATAAACAAATGCTAGTCTACTATATTGGACAGCCAAATGAAACGTATTTAAATAGAGTTATAGACGTATATATGTGTTTTTGTGTAGGTTTATACGTATATATATTCATGTATATATGTATTTATATGTAAGTAAAGTTCTATATGTATTTGTATATATGTGTATATGTTTTTAAATACATAATACACATATATACACATATATTAAATGCATATATATATATACATATATATATTAAACCCTGATAAATGACCAACCCTGAGAAATGACCAAAAATAAACAAATATAAATACACATATATGCAAAAATAAATGACAAATATAAACCCTAATATAAACACTGAAATAAATGACGAATGACCAAAAACATACAAATATAAATACAGGTACCTATTTGCAGAAATAAATGACAAATATAAATGACAAAAAATAGAAAATGAACACAAAGCAAAGTAAAAACCCATCACCAAAAAGACCTTTCATTTACTTATAAAGCAAAGTAAGAAGACACTACATAAATAGAAATGTTAAATGCATAGTTCATGAAAAATAACTATAAGTAGAATGTATAAAGTAAGATGACACTGCATAAATGAAAATAACTATAAGTACCTACCTGAGACTTGGGATATTAGAGGAATGTGCAGAGGATGCTTGTCATTGCTTTAAATTTTGTAGAGAATAATATGCAATTGTGAATACCATTGGCTACTTTCCCCCTATTATTTAGGAATTTGAATCTAACAATTGAATGCATTCAATTTGGTTGTTGTGTTTCAAATTTGAATTTGTTTGAGCATTTGAATTTGAAGCTACAAGTTACATAGGTTTTTAAAGATGATATGACTGAATTCTCCATTATATTTGGATTTGATGTTTATTTGGGGAGCCTTACACCTGTATTTAATTATGCAGGTACCTACAGGAAATGAAATAAATACATATAGCTACCAGGGAGCGTGTGGAAGACTGTGCACTTCAAATACCATAGAGTTAATAGGATATTATGATTGTCATGTAAAGCACCATTAACTGTGCATGTGTAGTTGTAAATATAAAATGTAATGAGGGATAAACATTTGCAAGTGGGGGTATTTGTAACAGTAAATGTTTTAAATTAAATTGTAAATGAGCCTTTTTATGTGCAAGTTGACTTTTTTATAAATGCAAAAGCATGTTTAGTTGTCTATTATGATTGGTGAGTTACTCATTGTGTTATGAGCAGCCATTGGTGTTGTTGTAATTTTTTATTTGTTCATAAAAAGTCTTTTAATGGATCAAAGTTAAAAAAAAATTGGGGGGTGAAGTGAGCATGGAGGTGGAATTTATTCAATGGGTGGCGGATACTGGGTCTTCTCCCCTAGAAGAAATCATTTTTAAAAAAATATCCAAGTGAAAATCTTGCGAGTGATGTTGATGTTAATAAGATGAGTACTATGTAGAAGCTTCTCTTGAAAAGACTTCTAGCCACTTTACTAGACATGTCATCATATTTTTAACTACTTGATTGTAAAATCTTTTGGAAAAGAATGCCCCTAACATTGATATTGGAAGAATAAGAAGAACCTCCACTTCAAAACTTAAGGAGGTCTATATGTATTAGGTGATATTGGAAAGGTTTGGTTAGTCAATGTTGGATTCTAGTTGTATTTTTTGTGTGATTGCTAACATCAATGAGCCTAGGACTATTAGAGAGGCTATGGGTATGAATGAAGAAATTTCTTGGATGAAAGCCAAGGATGAAGAGATGGTTGCTTTGAAGAAAAATGATACTTTGGATCCAATTCCCTTTCTTGAAGGATGAAAACCCATTAGATGGAAATAGGTATTCAAGAGAAAATTTGGTATAGATGGTAGTGTTGAGAAGCTCACAAGGAAAGGTTGGTTTCTAATGGGTTTCTAAAGTGGAGGGAATTGACTATGGTGAGATTTTCTCTCCTACTGTGAAGCTTACATCTATTTCATTCTTGTTATCACTTGTAACAACATATGATCTAGAAGTGGAACAAATGGATGTGAAGACATCATTTTTTTACGGTGCCTTGAAGGAAGAAATATATATGTCACATCCAAAGAAATTCATGGTTAAAGATAAAGAACATCTGGAATGAATGTTAAAAATATCTTTGTATGGTTTGAAGAAATCTACTAAAATATGATACCATACTTTTGACACCTATGTATTTTATTTGAGATTTTTGTAATCTTAATATAACCATTGTGTGTATTTCAAATTTGATAATGGTTACATTATCATCATAATTTTTCATATAAATGATATGGTGTTTATTGGGAATGGTACAAATATTATTTTAGAGTTTGAAGTCTCAATTGTCAACATAGTTTGAAATGAAGGATCTAGGTGCAAGAAGGTATATTTTGGGGATAGCTATCAAAAGAGACAAAACTAACAAAAAGCTTTAGTTAATCCAAAGGAATTGTGTGAACTTATGGAGAGATTCAACATGACAACTTGGAGATAGGTCTAAGTTCCTATAATTTAGGGGACAAATATTTCCACGGAGGATTGTCCAAAATATCTAATCAAGATCAAGGACATGATCAAAGTACCATATGTGAGTGTTATTGGTAGTCTTATTTATGCTATGGTTTGTACAAGTCCTAAAATTTCCCAGACAATGGGAGCCCATGTTTGGTATATAGCTAATCTTGGATAGGCACATTGGGATGTGGTAAAAATAGTATTCAAGTTTGTGGGGTACTTCCTAGTATTGCTTATGTTTTCATGGTTATCTTATTGGACCTCAACATTTGATTAATATTCATATATATGTGGATTCACATTGGGAAAGTGACATTGACAATAGAAGATCTGCAAGTGCAAAAATTTTCACGATGTTTGGTGGTGCTATTAGTTGGATGAGTAAGCGGTAGGTTGTAGTAACTTTGTCTATTACAGAAGTAGAGTAAATGAAAACTACTCATGCTTTTAAGGACACTATTTGTATTAAGAGGTTGTGTTCTAATATCGGTTTTGATGCAGGACAAATTACCATCTATTGTGATATTGAGAGTATCATTTTCTTAGGAAAAATCCTAATAGTTATTCTAGAATAAAGCACATTGATGTTCAATTTCATTTATTCATGATATGGTGGAAGATGAAAAGGTGAATTTGGAGAAATTTGGCACTCTAGTAAATACTATAGATGCATTGATGAAGCTAGTGAGTATAGAGAAATTTAGATGGTGTTCTAGATCCATGGGCCTTGGGGCCTTGAGAAGTTGATGAAGTGGAATCTTGGTAGGTCTTCAACAATTGGGAGAATATTGGGATTAAGGTTTCTCAACCTCTAAGTCCTAGCATTCACATTAATTAATTTATTATTAGGTGCATATTAATTTATCATAATGTATTAAAATTTCTAATTCTCTATTCACTTTGTGGGTTCTATATTAAGATGAAATCCTATGTATGACAAGTGATGAGATATGGAAAGATCCTTAGTTTATAGAAAGTTGTCACCCACTCTTTGAGGTCCTATTTTTTAGGAAGGTGCTGCCATATATTTCTATTTTGACAATAAAACTTATCATAGTAACTTCTTATTGCAATTAAGAGCCTTGATCAATATTTTCTATAACAAAACTAAAGAGGAATAAAAAATATTTTAGTTTTAATATTTATTTTAGGGCCTGAGATATGGATACAATATTGATAAGATTATTTTCATGGATTTGGATTCTCAAGATGATAATGAGTTTTTTATCAATGGGTTGAGTTTAAGCTCGTGTGCATGTTGAGTTTTTCAGCTATGGATTAACAGGTTGTATACGAACACCTTACGTGCCTTCCTTCAATAGTTACATGTTTGCAGTGGATGTGGAAGTGACACATGTAATTCTTGGGTGTCCATATTGCTTCTCTATAAATACTTGTTATGTTAGTTCATTTTTATGACAAGCTGATTATTTCTTGAGCTACCATTATTCTATCAAAACTATTCCAATTTCTTTGTTATAGATTGATAAATGTTGAAGGGAATAAGCTTTGTTATTGTATTGTTATCTCTTCATTACTAAATAATACATTAGATTTGGGTGTTTGGATGATGGATTTTTTTCCCTTAAAGGGTTTTCCCATGTAAATCATGATGTTATGTTATTATTATTTAATTGGTTTTAAAATTGAATTTACATATGTATATTTTTGTTGCTACAATAGTTAAAGGGTATAAGGAATATTTTGCAACCCTCTCCTATGTTAGATTGGTGTAGGGATTTTTTCCACTTACCCGGCTTCCTTTCATTATTCCAAATTACAAACCATTTTTTTTTTTGCACATTTCAATGCAATGCTCTAGTTATATCATGCAAATTTGTTCCTTGAGTTCAACATGAAGGAAAACTAGCTTCAAATCTATTTTCTTAACCTCAAGATAGAAAGTTGTTATAATAGATAATAAGAACTAAATGGATGCTAAATAGCAACTAGAGAGAAAATATCACCATAATAAATTCCCTCAACTTGAAAATATCTTTGTACATGTAATCTCACCTTATATCTCAACACTTCCATCTAAACCAATTACTCTTTAACAACCATTTTTAGCTCAATTGTTTCTTTCCATCAAGAAAGACCTATCTTAGGTCCAACATGTCATTTTTCTTTAATTTATTTATCTCCTCATATGTGGCCAAATTCTAACTCTGTGTTATCTATAATAGAAACCTCCATTGTAATCCTAGGATCATCTATGTTAGTAATCAAAGTGAAAATACACACATCCAATCATGATGATTATACTTCTTAGGCCACTATATTTACTAAGTGGACCTCCTTAAGAGCTGAGATGGAAGATTTACCTCATCTATAAAACTCTTTGAGATAGATGATCTCTATTCCTCTTTAAGTCCTTTATGGGCTTCTAGTTTAACTTTGTTAATGTTTTAGGGAAATTAAACCATATTCCTTATTATCATTCTTTTTCTATAATACTTCTTAATAAATTATGTTTAACTTTCTAAAGACAATACATGCTAGAAAAAATCAACCATAGGATTTCAAAGCATGTACTCTTTCAAACCTCATCATAGGTAGTTTTAAGTTGTCTTTTATAGCCTTGTTCTCCAACTTAGACCACTTCTCCCTAAGTAAATTTGAATATTCATGATAACCAAAGAGTTAAAGACTTCATATAACATCCCTTTCTATTTGTTTGCAAATATAAAGTATCTTGGAGTTGGATATATGAATTTTTCAATTCCTTTTTTCCTAGCAGTTTCACATGGCATATGGTGTTGCTAAGTATTTAACCATATCTTTTGAAATTTGTCTAGATTTTCCATTTTCTTAGAGAGAAAATTCTATTTAGCATTTGGAATGATAGAAATTTAGCTCTCTTTTCTAGTTGTTTAGATGGTGTTCACTTTTCTTTATACACTGAGGCTATAGTTTACGCTAATGTGCTCATGCAAATATAGGTGCAAGCTCATAATGTGTCACTAGAAGTTACACATTTGTAGGTACTTCTTGATAACTAATATACTACTTCTAATTTTTCCCTACCTCATGAGCACAAGGATGGTCTTGGCCAATTCGTTAAATGACATCATAAATCCCAATCTCAAAGCTTCGAGGCATAATGTCTTAGGTATTGTAGTACTTATGGAGGTTCTCAACTGTCTTGGCTACATTTTTCCCCTTCTCATGGATATGATGATCTTGGCTAGCAAGATTATAACATGTTCACTTGCCTAAAGGTGGTATGTTTCCCCATTCTTTCTCAAAATGTAGAAGATCAAGATAAGAGTGTTTTTATTAGGTAGAAGTCTATTGATGATAGTGCTATCCTAATGATGTATGGATAATCACGAGGATGATGTTATCCCCTCTCTTTTTTAGTATTGCTTTCTTCTTGCTTAGTGATTTTATTTGTATTTTATTGTTTGCGGAATCCCCTCTTTAATTATTTTCTTCTTTTATATACTTGAGTCTTATCTAAATTCTGCGGTATACCTCTTTACCACCCACATTTTTAAATATAATATATCATTATTTTTTATCAATAAAAAGTAATATACAACTTTTATTTCTATATCCTAACAGTATCTTTTAACTTCTAATAATTATATATAATTATAAAAATAGAACAATTAAATTATACATTTCAATAAAATTTAAAATTGTAAAATACGGCCTAAAATTGAAAAAACCGGGTCCCTACACATCAGATTCCAGGCCTCCGTACAACAGCGTAACCCGTGTTCTAATCACACGCTTCCCCTACAAAAGATTGTAAACACAGATCAAATTAGGTACTCCAGAAACACGTTTCATTGATGACCACGCTGGAGGACTCAGAAGCAATCGGAGTTTGCAAAAATATCAAGTGAACTCTTGTGACTGATGTCGGTAGACGTTGGGAAGGCGAGTACTATGTAGAAGCTTCTCTTGGAAACACTTGTGGCAATTTACCAGACACGTAGTGATATTTTTAACCATGCGATTGTAAAATCCTTTTGGCAAACAACGCCCCTAACATCGATGACCTGGCCAATTTTTCACCGTCAAATACAATCCTCCTCGAATATGCAGCTATAAAGCCAACAGCAAGGCTCCAACTATACATCAAATAACAATCTTTCAAAGGCTGATTGGAGAAATTTAATTGCTATACAGAATCCAACGTTTCATAGCAATCATCAATGGCGGCCATGGCTTCGATGATGATGAAAGCGCCTGCAGCCCTCAACTGCGGGGCAATTCAAAGAAATTGTGTGGGTCATATCAATAGATTGCCACACAGGAGCCTCCAAGTCAAGTGCATGGCAGAGGTTTGCGTTTTTTGCTATTCGTTTTCTCGATTACAGTATATGTTTTAACCGTAGCTTTCTCTAACTTGTTGTATTTGGTCACGCGGATCAGGATCCAAAGGAGACGTCCACTACTGAAGGGGTTTCCCCTTCAAGCTCTAGCAAGGTTAGGAACAATTTAAATGCCCAATTTATAGATTACCATTGTATTTAGCTTAGTGGGCAATTTATCTGACGTGTGCGATGATGCATCCAGGTTAGCACCAAGTTTGGAGATCTGTTTGCGTTCTCAGGACCTGCGCCGGAGATCATCAATGGAAGGGCGGCCATGTTGGGGTTCGTGTCGGCCATTGCAGTGGAGGCGGCGAGCGGAAAGGATTTGTGGTCGCAGCTCAACAATGGAGGAGTGTCGTGGTTTGTGTTAAGCGCAGTAATATTATCAGTGGGGACGTTGGTGCCCATGGTGAAGGGAATATCGACGGAGAGCAAGTCGCAGCCAATTTTTTCATCCTCAGCAGAGATGTGGAATGGACGCTTTGCTATGCTTGGCTTATTGGCACTGGCCTTCACTGAATACGTCAAGGGCGGGCCTCTTGTATAAACACCTAAATAGGAGGTAGATAATAGTTATTGTTTAGAAGGCTAGATGTTCAGCTATTTTCTGTAATAACTCTTATCATGCAACTGCTACTGTAAGGTTTTACTCTGACATCCTTTTTTCAGGTGGCTTTTTTGTTTGCTGCCTTTTTTGTTTTCGCAGCAACAGGTTTTATGAAGAAGTATCCAAAGGCCATGGTTCAGCTACAGCAAATTAAAGATCAAGTTCTTCAGTTTCAGTCCGACAACAAGTTTTGTCATTGTAAAGTTATAGAGTATATGAAATGATTGTCCATAGTCAGTTTGTTTGTACTACTTGTGTCAACTTTGTTGGCTGAGTTGTGTCAGTTTTGTTTCTCCTTGCTACCTATTGGTAGCTCTTATTCTTTGTAATTCACTTTGTTTCAATATAAAAAATAAAATAGTTATTGTTTAGAAAGTTAGGATTCCTACGTAAATAGACGTGTCTTAACCACAGCACACCGATTGTATAAATTCTTCCTATTTAGAACTCGACCTTTAATTTTGAAAGCTTTCTCGGTGGCACTCTATTCCAAACTACACTTACTCTCTAGTATAGTTTTCTTGTACTGTTAAGCCTGTTACAGGGGTCGATAACAGAGAGCCTTGTAAAAGTTTCACTCTTATACCGGAAATAAAATTTTGGTCAAGAATTATGAGCATACATTATTATTGAATGTTTGGTATAAGACTTCTCATCGTTCAAGACAATTGTAAACTTTGTAATTTGAAATATATCGTTGTTGTCTCGTATTTAAACAACATAATGTTGGGTTGTATCAAATATATTGTGTAGAGAGGATATTTATTATATATTTATATTAGTAATTGTATTTTAATGTTAAATGGTGTGTTGATAATTATACATAATTAGTAATATTAAGTTGGGATATAATCTATATTTTTTAAATAATTGGTTATCTAAACAAATTTATTGTTATTGTGCTGACAAGACAAGTTTGATATATCAAATTATATTTAAGCTATAAATTTAAAATAATAAAATACTATAGATCAATAAAAACACAAAATTGAAAGATATCTTTCATGAATAATATTCACAAAATACCAAAATATAAATACTAAATCCAATGGTAAGCTACCTATTAATTCATCATTCTCTTTCTCATTCTCCTTTTTATTTTATGAGCTTAATTACACTATTCTTTTCATCTAGGAAAACTAGCCTTATACAATCATTCATGAGCTCACCCCATTACCTAATTACACTTAAAAATATTGACATTACTACCTATTATCAATCATTGCATGAATTTTACCATATAATTAATGGTTCTTTTGTGTCATTATCTCTATGGTTAATTATAAATTATTTTTTATTATTTATAATTGTACTCATCTATGTATTATCATATTATATTGAACCTATGTGGGGCCAATTTCTCCACCATGTACTCTCTTATTAATTTTTACACTATTAAGCTCACATTAACTAACCATACTTTAAGAGTAAACTTACCACATTAGGAGAAATTAGAAACCATTTTTTCTTTATCATGCTATGTGTGCACTAAACTTAGCCATGTTGTAAGTGTTCCACTAGGAAATAGTAACCTTCCTCAAATGATTTATTACATGTTATTGCACATGTATCAAGAAAATATCACCATAGGAGAAACATCACCTCAACCATCGTGTGATCATGGTACCACATTGTAGGATATATTTCTAATTTCTTATATACTTATATATGTGTTTTCTAGCCATTAAGGACAACAATAATTTTTTCAAACTTGTTAGGGGAAAAAATACTTGACTTGATGATATCTCTAGCTAAAATGGTTACCATGCCTATCATTCAACATGGTTTACCCACTTAATGTATGATACATTTATTATAGTCATTATTGTACATTATTTATATGATCACATGATTATAGAATTTAAATTTCATATATTAGTTTCCCTCCCTTCCAATTCCTTACATTCAATGGATACAACTAATTTAAGGGGCATATTTTCTTTCTAAAACTCTTATGTTTAGATTATACACAATTTAAAATTTCTATATAGAGACCAACTGACATGAATATATAGATCATTCTCATATGAGACACTACTACATAATACACATTCGCATCTCATGGATACCACACCAAGAAGAGAATTACCACTTTCTATAGAAGAAAAATTTATGTATCCCTCCTCTCTTTCTCATTATTGTTGATGATAGAGGCTCTCATAGAGCAAGAATATCAAAGGAATATTTACTTAACATCCAAGTTTGTAAGTGCTACATAAACTAAGATAGATGATATTTATAAGGTTCACATGCACTTCAAAGGGGTGAAAAATCTAATGGTGAATTTTGCATATGGTAAAATCTTGTGTAAATTTGAGCTCCTCCCCACACATTATTACATATCCATCTACATATATATATTCAAATATACTTCCCCCACCTTATCCTTATACATTTTTTTTGATATATTCCCTTGAATTATTGAATATTACACCCATTCATGCACGGATCCCCAAACAATCATTATCAACCTTGATTTCACCATTCATAAGCCTTGATTCATTTCTAACTTTCTAGGATCTATACTACACTAAAGGATTGGACCTCTAAAATTTAAAAATTAAAAATTAAACTATTGCCAAGTCATTCCCATTCCTTTCCTAGCTAAAGCCAACTAGAGATACATTTGGGTAATTTATTGATACACACCCTTGTACTTAAAGGAATTCAATTGCATTCATTGATCATCAAACATAAGGGAAATATCATTTTTGTTTAAGTTACATGTCAGGACACTTATGTTGGAGAACCTAAAACAAATCTAGATCTATAAAATTACCCTAGAATAATTTTTTTCAATAATTAGCATGACCATAAATATAAACTTGTCTTTTGTGGTTGACATAAGAAAAATTATCCCTAATTGATACGAAAAATCTATAAAGCTATATATAAAGTATATTGTATATTTCGATATTTATTCCTTATTGATCTATATGAATAAATTTGACAAAAAATTGACATGTATATTTTTTTGCTCACTCTATCACAAAAATAGAACAAAAAGAAGAGGTCCTTTTTAAATATTTCTTAAATATATGATGGGGAGTAGAAAAATGTGGGTTTAATGTATTATAATTGTAATTGCAATGGTTATGTCGTTGAAATTTCTTCCTCTAAATCAACATGAAGGAAAGCTATCTTAACATCCATTTTCTCAACCTCAATATAAAATTGTTATGACAATAGATAATAAGAATCAAATAGATGTTAGCATAACAACTAAAGAGAAAATAACATCACAATAAATTCCCTCAACTTTGAAATATCCCTTCACATCCATTATCACATTATATTTCCCAACATTTTCATCTAAACCAATTTGTTTAACACTGGTTTACATCTCATGAATTTTTGTCCATCAAGAAAAGGTCTTAAGTACAACATGTCTTTTTTCATCATTTTATCTATCTCCTCATCTATGGCCAAAGTCTAGGACTGCAATATCCATACCCAATGCCTCCTTCACAATCATAGGGTCATCTATGTTAGTAATCAAAGTTAAAATACACTATTAATCATGAGGATTATACCTTTTAGGTTGCTATCTTTGGTGAGTAGGCATTCTCAAGAATTGAGGTGGAGGATCTATCTCTTCAAAAATATTTGAAATATATGAGCTCTCTTCCTCTTCAAGTCCTTTGCAGGCTTCTATTTTAACCTTCTCGATCTTTCTAGGAAATTGAACTACATTCCTTTTCATTCTTGTTTGGCTATAATATTATGGAAGAATATTTAAACTTCTAAAGATAACACTTATTTTATACCAAAAAATTCAACCATAGGATCACAAAAGTTGTAAACTTTCAAACCTTGTCATAGCTAATTAAGATGATTTTTATAACCTTGTTCTCCAACTTAGATCACTTATCCCTAGGCACATGTATATGCCTCACAACCAAAGAATTGAATATTTTTTATAACATTCTTTTTAATTCTATTCTAGGTCTATATTAGCTTGGAGTTGGATACATGACTTTTTGAAGCCTTTTAGGCTTGGCCCTTTCACATGGAATATGGTGTTGCTAAGTGATTAGCCCTAGCTTCCATTTAAACTTGTTTAGTCTTGGCAAAATTTTATATTGAAAATTTTCTTTAGTATTTCAAAAGATAGAAATTCATCTCTATTTTTTACTTGTTCAACTAATGTTCACTTTATTTATACACTAAGGCTATGATTTTATCTAATGTTCGTTTGTAGATATACGTGCAAGCTCATAATATTACATTAGAAGTTACACATTTGTAGGCTCTTATTAACAATTAGTTTACTACTCCCTACACAATTGATAGAGTTGTAGCACCTACTTCTTCCCCAGTTTGTGGTCGCAAGTGTGGTCTTGGTCAATCTACCAAATGAGATTATGAATCTCAATATTAAAGCTCCAAGGCATAAGCCCATTAGGGATTGTACTACTTGTCGATGTCATCAACCCTCTTGGCTATCTTTTGCCTCTTCTCATGGGTGTGGTGCTCTTAACTAGCCAAATTAGGACAAGTTCCCTTGCTTGAAGGTGGCATGTTTCCATATTGTTGTTCAACCACACTCCTCCATTATTGAGCTGCGACCACAAATCTATTCCACTCACTTCCTTAATGGCCGACACGAAACCTAACATGGCCGCCCTTCCATTGATGATCTTACCTAAACTCTAAGCATGCACTCTTTACCATCCACTTTTTCTTAATAATATATTATTATTTCTTAATCAATAAAAAAAATATAAACCTTATATATAATTGTAATACAATAATTTTTTCCTTCTAATAATTTTAAAGTATCATATATAATTATAAAACAAATACTTTAAAATTCCTTCTAAAATTAAATATACCAAATTCCAGGCCCCCGTACAACATCATCACCCGTGTTTTAATCGCACTTCCCCCACAAGAGTTCGCAAAAACAGGTCAAATTAGCTACTAGAATACCGAAAGTGAAACTCCTGAAACTCGTTTTATTGATGACCACGCTGGAGGACTCAGAAACAATCAAAGTTTGCAAAAATATCTGATGTCGAAGTTGAGAAGGCGAGTAAAATGTAGAAGCTTCTCTTGAAAATACTTGTGGCCAATTTACCAGACACGTCGTGATATGCTTACCCACCCAATTGTAAGCTCCTTTTACCAAACAATGCCCGACATCGATGACTTGGCCTAATTTTCACCATCAAATAGAATCTTCGAATATGAAGCTATAAAGCAAACAGCAAGGCTCCGACGATATACCAATCAATAATCTTTCATAAAGCCAGTCGAAGAAGCATAACTGTTATACAGAATCCAACATATCTTAGCAATCATCAATGGCGGCCATGGTTTCGATGATGATGAAAGCGCCTGCAGCCCTCAACTGCAGAGCAATTCAAAGGAATAGTGTGGGTCATATCAATAGATTGCCACACAGGAGCCTCCAAGTCAAGTGCATGGCAGAGGTTTGCGATTTTTGCTATTCGTTTTCTCAACTACAGTATATGTTTTAACCGTAGCTTTCTCTAACGCGCTGTATTTGGTCACGCGGATCAGGATCCAAAGGAGACGTCCACTACTGAAGGCGTTTCTCCTTCAAGCTCTACCAAGGCAAGGAACATTTTAGATGCTCAATTTAGAGTTTACGATTGTATTTAGATTAGTGGACAATTTATCTGACGTGTGCGATGTGGCATCCAGGGTAGCACCAAGTTTGGAGAGCTGTTTGCGTTCTCTAATAGCATCTAGATTTTGTAAACTCTTGCTGTTTAGAAAGCTCAATCGATGGCATTCTATGCCAGATTACACTTACTCTCTAGTGGATTTTTCTTGCAATGTTTAGCCTGTAATACGGCTCTGTTATATAGAACCTTTTAAAAATTTCACTCTTAGACAGCAAAGAAAATTTGGTCAACGATTAGTGAGCATAAATGATTATTGAATGTTTGTTTAACCAGAAATTCTATAATATTTCTCATCATTCAAATTCCCTCTCCTCCCGCAATTGAAAATTTCATAGCATGTCCTCTTGAGGGTTTAACAATCATATCGATTAGTTTGTATCGCATATATTGTGTAAATTGAGCGTTTATTATATATTTATATTAGCAATTGGATGTTTATGTATAATGGGTATTAGTAATATATAATTAATATTTAGTGACATTGCCATTAAAGAGTTGTAATATTGAAGTGTAAAGTTTGGCTATGATCATTGCCATTAAAGAGTTGTTGGTTGCATTCTCTTCAATTTCAAATTTCACCTTTGTATATTGTTGAAAATATTACTTTTCATACCTATCTATATGTCTTTAATTTTTAGGTAGTAGAAGGGGAAAGATAAATATATATTTATAATGATTCTAACAAAAATTATTACAATCAATTATTAAAAATATGAGAGGAAAATATACCATCCACAAAATATCCCAAGATTGCCAAAATAGGAGATTATTGGGATGACCAAGTTGTAGCAAATGTAACTGAACTACTAAGTATGAAAAAATATTTACTTGGATATTTATTGACATGAATGGTATTAAGGAGTAATATGGTGTAATCAAATTCAATTAAATGAGGGAGTGAAACCACAAAGGAAGTGGAAATATTCACTCAATTTGAATATCAAGAAAATTTTAAAAAGTAAATTGGATAAAATGCTTATGGTTGACATCATCAAACCAATGGAGAATGCTAAATGGATTAGCCATATGGTTGTACAAAATAAGTTAATTGGGGAGATGAGAATCTGCATAGATTTTAGGGAGCTTAACAAATCTATTCATGACCCCTTCCCAGCTCCCTTTATAGAAGAAATTCTAGAATATGTGGAAGGTAGGGAAATGCATTTATTCGTTGATGGACTTTCCAAATATCATGAAGCAAAAATTTGAGAGGAAGATCAACCAATTTTTTTTTTCTATTGAATGGGGATCATTTATATATATATTTATGCCCTTTGGCCTAAAAATTACTTTGGCACTATTCGCCCACATCATGGTAAATGTATTTAAGCATTTCATTCATGACTTTTTAGAAGTATATCTAGATGATTGGAAATTATATGGGCTAATTAAAAACCACATGAAAACACTTCAAACTGCATTAGAGAGATGTTAGAGTTGATAAATTTTGTTGAATATAAAAATATACCTTTGTGGTATGCTTTGGGACATTGTTAGGGCATATAATCTATAAAGAAGGTTTAATGGTTGAACCCATAAAAGTGGCACTCATCATGACATTACCTCCACTATAAAACCAAACCAGGAGTGAAAACCTTCCTAGGATATACCAGTTATCACCAAAGCTTCATCAAGGGATATGTAACAATCACATCACCTTTGCAAGAGTTACTTAAGAAGAATACCAATAAATCAATCGGTTGGACAAAATAGTGCCAACGATATTTTGACATCTTAAGAAAAAAGATAGTCAAAGAACCCATTTTGATATTTATGGATTAGAATTCTCCCTTTCGTGTTCATGTAAATCTATTTAGGCTATTTATAGGTGTTTCTCTAGCTCAATCGCATGACAACAAAGACCACCCAATTTTCTTTGCAAGCCTTAAACTCTATTAGGCTTAATAAAATTACACTACTACCAAAAGAGAGGCCCTTGTAATGGTGTATTCTCTTTGAAAATTAAAGGATTATCTATTTCCCACACCATTTACTTGATATACTAACCATGAACCACTAACATATTTACTTAACATACCATCCATACAATGAAAAACATGCAAATGGTTATTGTTATTTCAAGAATTCAATTTTAATATCATGAAAAATATAGGAAGGAACAATCGATGGTCGAACTATCTCTCCCAAATTGCTACAAGAGAAGAACCTAATGATCACATTGAAGACTTGTTTGGTGCAACCTTATTTAGGATAATTGCTAGAATTCTATGATGTAGAAACATTGCCCTCTAAAGGCCAATATCCCCTGATATGACACCATAAAACAAAAAATTACTATTGTGGAAGGCCCTTCCTTTTACACTCATAGTAGGAGAGCTATAGAAAGTAGCAAGAGATGATAATACCCACCTAGTGGTTTATGAGCATGAACAAGAAGATCTTTGAAGATGCCACTTATAAAAAGGTAAAACTAGTAGGCTTATGGTGGCCTACTTTACAAAAAGATGCTAGAAAATATGCAAAAATTATGACATTTGTCAAAGATTAGGTCAACCTATGGCAAGAGATGAGATTCCTCTACACCTAGTTCTAGCTAAAGCACCATTCAAAAAATGGGCCATAGATTTCATAGGACCCATTAACCCACCAGAAAAAGCATCTAAAACTAGGTTCATCATCATTGAGGTAGACTACTTAACTAGATAGGCAAAAGCATAACATACAAAGGACTATATGAAAAAAGCAACAACAAAATTTATCTATGAAAATACAATTACATGATTTGGATGCCTAGTAAGAATAACCAATGATCAAGGAAAACATTTCTTCAATAGATTAATTTTAGAACTACTAAGTAATTTCATGATATCTCATAATAGGAGCACACCATATCATCCACAAGAAAATGGGGCAAGTGAGGCTTTGGACAATATAATAGTATTGCCCTTACTAAAATGTGCCACAGTAACTAGAACACTTGTGACATCAAAATACCTATAATACTTTGGACATACTGCACTTATTATAAAATATCCAAAAAATTTACCCCATTTGAACTAGTATATAGAATGGATGATATTCTACCTTTGAACTTAATTGATACCAATTTCAAAACTACCCTCACTCTCTAGCTAATAGATAATGAATCCTTGAAGAATAGAGTTAAATAGCTAGAAAAAATAGATGAAGACAAATTTTTGACAATATAGATCACCAAGACATCAATAAAAGAAGACAAAAATATTAGCATGATATGAATCTAAGACTCGAAATGTTTTGTTGGTGTAAATAGGTATTTTACCCAACTAGCTCACTAGTTCCTACTACTTATATGTTGATTTTACTTAGGTCTTGGGGAATCTTTCTAGAAGTCTTACGTGTGTCATGTGATCTAATCTAATTTTAGCATGGCATTTAATACTTGTGTCCTAAGTCATTTAACAATTTTTTAGGTAATTGTCTCATTATACATGATTAATATACATGTCATGATTTTGTCTAATCCTATCTCACAACCTTGCCTTTAAAAAAGGAATCATATATATATATATATATACACATATTCAACCAATAAATCTTGCATCCTTAATCATATGAATATATTCTTTTCATTTCTTTTGTGTGGAATATTTTTTGGTCTAGTAGCTAATACTTAGGTGTTCAGTGTTCACTATTAACTCCTACATGGTATTAGAGCTCTAGTGCTATAGAATCCTTCCCAAACATAAGGGATATATTTTTTCTTGAATATTTTTAGGGTATAATTTTGAGTTTCAAGGATCTCATGGTCGATTCTATGGTGTTAGATAAAGTCATAAATGGATTTTATTTCATCAAAATCCAACATGTAGGGCTAGAGCTACAAGGGTTTGAAGTTGGATTAAGGTTACCAAATATAAGAGGCAACTGAATTTTTAGATCACTTTGCGGGAAAGCTTACCTTTTCATTGCATCCACAAGGGAAAATCTAAATATTGCCTTTCAAATTGTCAAAATTGGACATTTTATCCTAGGGGCATTAAGAATTTTTTTCACCTAATCACCATTTTCATATGGTTGTACAGATCTATACCCACCCATATCATACACCATTATCATTTGTAGTCTATGGGTCAATATTTTGAGGCATATTCTCTAAGGGTACAGGTATACAAACTACGTCATCACTTGGTGATCGATACTATTACACAATGGTCATATTATGGTATAATTTTTTTTATAAATTCATAGGTTTATTAAATTTTATTTTTTATTTTAAACCATTGACTATTTGGTTTCTAGTAACACTTGGAAACATGTTCAAACAACTCACAAAAACTATGGTAGTGGGGGCTAATGCCCTGGGTGGCATTGACCTTTAATCAATTACCTCCTATTTGGCTCACCACTAGCAGCATATAGGAGTTGCCACTTTATTACCACAACTAACTATTTAAAAAAAAAATATATATTTTGCACGTGGTCATATGGGTGCCTAGGGCCTTAAGGCTGAAGTGCCCAAATTTGGCCCTTTAATACCAAAATTGGACAACTTCTTACAAATGGCCATAACTTTTTGCCACACTATCAGATTTTCAAAATGAGATATCCTTAGAATAATGGCTTTGCGTACTTTGCATTGATGAAGGTCATTTTTCTAGATTTTGTTGTTTAGTATTAGTATTTTTTGTTCAAAGTTAGATTTGGATTTTGTCTCTTGAGCTCATATTTTTTTCCATGATCTTTGATTTTCGCAATTCTTATGATGTTGGAATGGTATTGAGGAGCTCTATCATGTCATCCATGTATTTTTTCCAAATTCATCCCTATGTATATTTTATTCAAATTTGTGTGTATTCAAATTCTAGTTGATCACTTGGACAACTTGTTACTTAGGAAGGTGTTAGTTTGATCCTTGCACTTCATGTCAGTTATAAAACATGGTTATATTTATTTTTTCTTCAATCAAATTCTATGGTTACTCCATATTGAGAGTTTTTCAGTGATCCTAAGTATCATGGTAGTCAGTCTTTATTTATTTTGTGTTACCATGATTCTAGAGTCACTCCAACAATTGGGAGTTTCCAATGTTTCAAGCATCAGAATCATCTTATCTTTTTTTGCTCAAGGATCAAGGTTCTAGTGTCACTCTACCAGTGTGCTTCCAGTGTTTCTTTGTAGTAGGTTATCTCATTATTGGGGGCTACATATTCTCTCTTATTTCCTTCCTATGGAGGGTAGTTTTATTGTATCTTATCTCTCTTTTGGAGAGGATTTTTGTCCCGCTAGGTTTTATCCTTTTCCCTATTTGTGAGTGATCATTTTTACATGGGTACCTAACATGGCCTAGTTGTTGGGACCCATAATAATCTTCATTTTCTTCCATTTGATTTCATCCAAATTTTTATTCCTTGAGTGTTTCATGGTGACACCACCATAGGTTTGTAATTATTGGCATAACGAGGATAGTACCGCCATAATAATGAGGGAGGGAGAAAAAGTGGAGGGTGAGCCTCTTGACATTACTAAAATGGTAAATATTGATAATGAACACAAATATGAGAAGTCATTCACAACATTTTGTTAGGGCATTCAATGGAAAATTTAGCGGATACAAGATTTTTTCTTGTGAATGAAGGAATTCTCTATATGGAGGGTTTGAATAATGGAGAAGGTAAATGCTCCCCTTTTGGCCCCAAAAAATTTATTCTCCCATAATAATGAAATAATACATGCCATTAACAGTGATTAATTCATAGATTAAAAAAAATGTAATCTTTCTAGATCCTATTGATAAGGGAAAATTTCTAGCAAGAAAATTCCTTGAAAAATGGTTTAATAATTTGTGGTTTAGGAAATAAGGGCTTCAATTTAATTTTTTTCGCATGTCTTCAGAAAGGGATTTTCTTGATCGTCATGAGAGATCATGCATTGCAAGAAAATATATTAGCTACACAATACTTGAGCATAAGAAATTCCATATTGAGGGTTATTATATGGTTAAAAAACTTGATTAACAAGGAGGTGCTATCCCTCTCATATCCAAGATGGGTCACTGCTAAAGGTGTACCCCCATAATTATGGATTTTTTTGCCACATGCTATCATAGATAGGCAAAGTCTTGAGATTTGAATAGATGAAGGCTACACTTCTACACATGGATGCAAGAAGTCTTGTCTCATTGACACCTAAAATGGATATCCTAGAAGATATTAAAATAGACTTGGGTAAAAAAAAATTAAATATGGAATTGAAATCCTTGATGGCTTAAATATATGTTTTCTCTATAAAAGAGAAGGACATCGTAGAAGGAACTACTCCATTATTAAAAGAATACAAGTGTTGCAAAATATAATAAGAGAAATATTAATAGTGATTTATCCAAAATATGAAAAAATGTGATAATCCCACTCATGTAGTTGTTGAAAAAGTGATATAAGACATGAAAACCCTAATTTATCTAATTGTGAAAATAAGGGACCTAATGGTGTCTTTGAGGTTATGCCACCAAAAGAGGATTGTGTCACAAACCCTTCTTAGGTGAAGACTAGGGCCGACCTCATTCTTGATGAGGGAAGTGTTGGTGTTCTATTCAAAGAGGAGGAAAACAATAAGATGGATTCTATAAAACTTAGCTCAAAAGAAGGTCCCCTCCATAGGGAATCTACTACATTAAACTTGGTTAACTCTCCCGTGCCCCTTAGACCTACAATAGATGTTAAAAGGAATGCATAGGAGACTATTCTAGATGAAATTAAATAAAGAATAGCTAAGGCCAAAAGAGATAATAAAATCAAATAGATTAACGATGAGGAAAGAATCTCTCCCTTGAAATTTGGAGAAAATTACCTTGTTAGTAATAATATTGAACCCTCTCGTATAGTCCCATTATTGAATCTATCAATAACCTTAGCAAGAGCAAGGAGGAACAAATGGTTAAATAATTTTTTATAGAAAATGAAATTGTAAAAATGGAGAAGCTTAACAGAGAATATTTTAACAAAAATAATTTCAAAAAAATTAAGGATAGTATAAAGGGATCCATCAATAGTAGAAATATTATAAGTAAGTTTCCCAATTTGATAAGACTGGGAAAGATGTCATTACTCACTCAAGGATTAGCATTGGACAATAGAAACAAAAAGAATGCTATTGCAAATAGACAAAATAGGAACTTTGGTAAGAGGTGTGCAAAAGTTATTTCTTACAATAATCTTGCTCTAGACATTCTTGGAAAGAAAAAGGAAGTTGATATGGAAGCCTATAATCTTAGTACTAAGGTGATTGACATGAAAAATGATAAGCATGGTCAAGAGTGCACCTTCCAGGGGATATAATTTGACACTATCAATTAAAGGAGTCCTATGATGGGAAGACATAAGATAGGAAAATATGCTATTTCCAATGAGGGAAATCTTAACCTTAATCCTTTTATGTCATCTGTATGCCTACATAGTCTAGGAGATTGTGATAAAGAACTATTTTGTGGTATGAGTAAGGACTAGAAGAGAGGGATTAAAACAATAAATGGAATGGTAAACAATAATAGGGTGATCCCACAATAGTGGTTTACAATTTTTGGCCAAACTAGTCACTAAAATAATTTTTTTTAACTAAATCTTCACTTTCAAGCACCTATAGTAGCTAAACTGTGAGGAATTTGAAGATGATGAAAACTAGAGTTTCATGAAATTTTGTCTGTAGATTCTAAATATATTGTTTTCAAATTTTTTGGAATTAGATTGCACTTCTTTTTCCATCTCCCTCGAAAACTAGTTTTTTTCATAAAACAACATTTTTAAAAAGTGACACTCACTGTATAACACATAACTTTTTTTCCATGAAGGATAAAATTCTAATTATTTAGAATTTATATTTTTAACTTCGATATCTAGTGCTTCCACTTGGTTAGATAGTTTTTTATTGAATATTTTTTCTTTAATCAAGTTTCAAAGTCAAACCAATTACAATTTAGACATAGCGCAATCGTATAACGCGTAACTTTTTTTATATGTATTGAAATTCAATTTTATTTTTTTGTTGGATCAAGGACTCCAATATTTGGTGCACTAATATTTTTAATTTTTTTATTTTATAATATTCTATTTTTCCACATGTGCAAAACAAAGAGCTTGATTTTTAGTGAAAAACCTACATTCACAAGAAATAAAAATAAATATAATAATCAAATTAAATTTAATTAAAATTATACTTTTTTGGAAGCTTATAATAAGGACTACATACTTAAAAAAAATAAAAAAATTAAATGAATTCATTTGATCCCCCAAAAGGTAAATAAAAAGTGGTTTTTTATCAGCATTTTGATAGGTGTAAAGGAGACTCTATTATAGATATGGTTTAAAACTGGTGGGGTTCTATCCAAGGGGGCTTGGTCTAAGGTGGTTTGATAAAAAAATATTTAATTGGAATCATTTAAATGGAACTTTTCAAGGATTAAATCATTATATTTTCTAAAAATATGTGATTTCAGCAAAAATCAGGATCTCCTAGAAAGTGTAAACCACTATTGTGGTAGCACCCAATAAGGTTGTTCAAATTGATATCATAGTTGGGAAAAAAAGGCGTAAAGGATAGTTTTATACAAAAGTCTTAAAAACTACTAAAAAAATGACATTTCAAATTATGGTAATAGGATTAACCCTAGTTTGCTAACCCTAAATAACTAAAAATATTTCCATTTGAATGACCTAATGATGGAAGTAGACATGATTGACATAGAGGAAGTAAATACAAGTGAAATAATTAATGATAACTCCATAATAGAAATAGGTAACATGCCTAATATGGAATATGGGGAGATGAGTGTTTACTCCAACCTTGAAGCCACTTTGATAAACAGTGAGAGTGAAAGAAAAATGGAGAAATGATATGATCCTTCTTCAAAATGGTGGGTTAGAATAAAAAAGAAAAAAAGGAGTCAAAGAAGCAGAGATGAAGTGGACCCCACTTCAAAAAGGTTAGATAAAAAGGACAAAATTCCTAAATGCTTTGATAAATTTAGGAATACTAGAAGTGAAAATCCATTAAAATACAAATGATAATAAAATGTACAAGCTAGAATGTTAGGGGATTGGAATCCCTCAAGAGGAAGTATGTTGTTAGAAGATTGTTAAATGTATAACAAATATGTGGTATTCTTGCAAGAGGTAAAATCTATCAATTTTACTTTAGAGACTAATCTTAGATTCATCTAGAAAGATTATAACCAATTCCACTCTGATCATGATAAAGGTAGAGGGGGAGTTGTCATTTTGGTGTGAAATAAATGGTCTCCATTTGTCATTAATCATGGAATCTCTCCCTACAATAGGAAAGTGTGGATTATCATTGAAAAAGATAATGGGAGGTTTGGGATATTCTTAATTTATGATCCTAGTGGTCATTGGAGGAGAATTGAGTTGTGGAAATGGATCTATAAGCTTCCAAACATCTCCTAAATTATGGGGGTGATTTTAATATGATTGAAAACAAGGAGGATAAAATTGGAGGGAGTGAAATAAAGTAGAAAGAAAATGAAAAATAATTTTGGTATAAAATGAAAAATAAAGTAAACCTTTTTAAGCCCCTTGAAGGACATAGGAAATAAAATAAACATATTTGGATTACATGGTGTAATTACTAAAAATGAGGAAGATGGATTAATTGCAAATAAGATAGATTTTATGCCAAAAATGATTTCTTTATCTTTGATAAAACTCAAGGGATGGAGGTAGAGTCAAGGTTACCCCTTGCTCTTTATCTTATCATCATCCAATCTTCTCAAAAATTCATATAACAATGGATATAAATTAAAAAGGAGAAAATCAAAGTAAATTCATTCTAAAAACTAATTTGCTAAAGGATGAGGATAGCAATGATGCAATAGTTACCCTTAGAGAAATTAGAAAATGGACATGAAAGATAAAATTTCCATTGAAAGGTGGAATGTTAATGTTAAAATTTGGGCCACTATATTTCAAACTATTGGAGAAAGGAGATCTTTAGATAATAAAAATATAGATAATGGCCTTTGGGAAGATTTGTTTAAACTAGAGAAGAATATCCAAAATAACCCCAAGAATTTAGGTTTGAATGAGGAACTAATCTTGGTAAAAAAAAAAGTTGAGAAATATGCAAGCCAAAAGAATACTAGGCCTAAGAGTAAGAGCCAAATTGAACTATCTTAACAATGGGGATAAATGCTCTAAACTCTTCTTTAGGTGTCTTAGAGAAAAAAATGTCAGAGACTAGATAGACCATTTATGGGATAAAGAAAAGCTTTTGAGTGATCCTAAAGAAATGAAAAACCTATTTCACATATTTTATAAGACACTTTTATCTTCTAATGGGAACAACCCCAAAATTCATAATGCTAGAAGCTTATGCAAGTGCTTAATCCCCAAGAAAATCACAAATGACTTGATGTAGAAACCATGAAAATTTTCTAAAGAGTAAAATACTAAATGCTATTCAAAAAATAAATAATGTCAAGACCCTTGGATTGGATGGGCTACCAATTGAGTGAACTATAGAAAATAGAGGGTGGATTGGAGATGACTTGTTATAGGTCTACTGTGAAGCCATTAAAAAAGGCTCATTATGCTATACCATTAATAAAGGAATCATCAAACTTCTCCCTAAAGATGGGGACAAGACATTAATAAAAAATGGAATTTACCTATTAGCCTTCTTCATGTTTCATACAAAATTTTGGAAAATATTCTGCCACTTAGACTAGTGTATATCTTCCCAACTTTATTAGCCCTACACAAACATAGTTCATTAAGGATAGATACATTTTGGAGAATCTCATTTCTAGTTAGGAAGCAATGGAGTGGGCTAGGGCTTCCATTCAAAACACTGGCATTCTCTTGTTAGAATTTGGAAAAACATATATATTTGAATGGTCCTTCCTAACGACGTCACTTGAAGCATTTGGTTTCCCAATTGGTTCTTACCAAAGGGTGAAAACTCGATTAACTGATATTATAGCTCAAGTAGAAGTGAATGGATCTTTTTCACAATAATTATTTATGCAAAGGTCTATTAGGCATGATTTTCCTCTTTCCCTTACCCTATTTTTGATAGCATCAAATACTATTTTTTACCTCCCAAGAGATACTACATTGTCACCTAAAGTAAAATTTCTATCTCTCCCTAATGGAGATGACCTATTGAACATCTAATTTATAGACGACACTAAATTTTTTGTTAACATTGAAGAAAGAAATATGGAACACCTTATGCACAAACTCAATTTATTTTGTGAAGCTTTTGGTGCCAAAATTTCAAAGGAAATATCTACATTACTTAGTTGGGAAAAATCCCGCCTAATTGGTTCAATAAGCTTGATTTTAAATGGGGATGACCTAAAAATTAGGCTAGGTACCTAGGAATCCATTTGTTGTCAATCTATGTTTGAAGGACATGCATGATTGGATTAAGAGAAAAATTGAAAAAAAAAACTTTGTCAATGGAATAAGCAATATATTTTCTTAGCTGGTAAATTTCAAGTGTGTCAAAAAATTTGCCATCTTACAACTTGTATTATTCATCAGTTTGGCTATTTAGTATCTATCATATTAATGAAATTCAAAAAATATTAGATGATTTTTATAGTCAAATGGAAGGGCTAATAAGAAAAATATGTTGTTAAGTTGGGTAGTGTTGTGTAGACAATCTAGAAGGAGGTCTAGGTCCAAGGGAATTAAAAATCTAGGGCATATTCTTAGTTGGGAAGTGGATCCCAAAATATTTAAATGGAAATGAATCTTGGAAGGCTTTAGAAATGAATAAAATTTAATCTACTATTCCAAAATAAGCAAAAAGTTAGAAACAACTCCTCATATATGATATTCTTTTTGGAAAATTTCTAATAGCTCCTATTCGATCCAGTGTATTCAATTTAGTATATGGAAAGCTTGGGAGATCATTAAAAGTCAAATTAAAAATGGTGAATTCATGAATAAAAATAGAGATACCTTGAACCTTGATAGGTCAATATGGTGGAAACTTGTAAAAAAAAAGACAAACCCCTTACCTTAATGTCAGGTTGCTCTGCTAATGTCTGGCATTTAAAAGGAATCAAATGTTTTAGTGACATTCTATGTAATAACCAAATTAAGTCATGGAATGATTTGAGTTTTGAATTTAATCTACCTAATTCTCATTGAAGGACTTACTATGTACTTAGGGAATCTTGTAGGATCATTCATTTTTGAGTTTCCATGATAAATGGAAAGGCATTCATAGAGAATCTCACTTGGGTTGAGGGTATTGAGATTCTTAATGTAAAACCTAAAATAATTTATAAAACTTTAGTTCATTCACAAGATATTTTTAAATATCTAAATAGATGTTGGAATTTTGATCTCCTAGGGTCACAATGGACAAATTTCAAGAACCTATGGTCTAATGTGTTAAAGAAAAAGATTACTTGCTTTAAATGGTTATTCACGTTGTAGAAAATTCCATTGACCCTGTCTTCTTCTTCATTGAATATTTGTTCAATTTGTAAGTAGCTTGAAAGTATCAAACACATCTTCTTTGACTGTTTGTTTTTATAAGAGATAGGGGGCTTGTTTTTATATGATCTTGTGGGATAGGGAGATAAAGGATAAATTAATTGACAAAAAGTTTAATTTTGTGTTGTAGAAGGATTAAGTCAGTCATATAATTTTTTTGGGTTTGTTTTATCATCTAGTATTTTATGGGAAATATGGAAGGCTAGAAATGAAGATATTTTCAAAGATACTAGGAGATTACTTACTGAGTCTTTCAGAAGACTCGTGTTTTGCAACATTTCTATATAGGTGACAATCACAATGAAGATTTCAAAAGACAAGTTTTCGAAGCTACTTAAGGAAGGAACTATAGATAGAAAAAAGACAGAGGTAAATTATGGAAGGCTTTGGCCTTTCAATAAAGTAGACAATATTCCCTATATGAAAAGTTACATAGAATTTCAAAAAAACTACAACAAGAAATACCCAATTGAGACATTGGTTAATGTCCTGAACTTCCAAAAAGGGTCGGCATTTCATGTTAGGTCCAATGAAGACATCTTAGCCATAGAACCAATATGGAATGAAAATGACTTGGGTGTTGAAAGTAAGATCTTATGAGTATTTTTTTTTTTGGTAGAGTGTTTGTGTTTTGGTATTTTGTCCCTCTATCAGTTTTATGACAATTTCAAAAGGTGGTAAAATATGTATTTGTAAGGTTGTAATAAGATAATCAAGAAGATACAAATGTATTGATACATAAATATAGTACTATGATAAGACCCTTTGTGGTCTACTAATAACCAAATTTATTGTTTCTGATGTAAATTTTGTAAATTCTAAGTATATACAATCTTTAATGATAATAATAAGAACAAAAACTATATTTTTGAAAGACTTATATTTTGTTATGTAAATAGTATGAGACTATAATAAGAAAATATGTATTAGTCACAATTAATATGAATCTTTTTCATATCTATTTTAAAATTGAACAAATATAATTTATAATCAAATATATTCACTATTTCAACAAAATTAAAACTTATCTTCAGAATCTTCAGAGGTCATAGTGTTTGAAAAAATAATCAGATTAATAAAAGAAAACTTCAATGCAATCCCCCAGAAGGATTGTAATCTTGAGAAAGTGGCTTGTTCTTCCTATGATCTAATGATTGCTAAGGAATGGGAAATTAGTTTTAATATTTACTGTGCTCCTAAACTTGCTAAGAAGGATAGGGAGGGTTTGTGTTGGAATTTTCCACCTAACAGTTGGATCAAAGCCAACTTTGATGGGGCGGGTAAAGGCAATCCTAGTGCAGCGGGATGTGGCAGAGTTATAAGGGATTCTTTTGGCAATTTTCTAGGTGCGATTGCTAACCCCTTGGCTCACAAACCAATAATTTGGTTGAGGTTGTCAAAGCTTTTCATGTAATAAATTTGGCTCATAGTCTAAATTTTAAAAACCTTTGGCTTGAAGGGGATTCAACAAATATTATTGAATGACTTCTAGGTAGGTCACCCCCCTCGTAGACCATAAATTCTTGGATTGATGATGCTATTTCGACCTTAGCTAAGTTTGATAATATAAAGATTTCCCATGCCTATAGAGAAGCCAATGTTGTGGCAGAATTTTTTGCGAATGAAGGGGTTAAAAGTAAAGGACAACACACATGGCTGAATATCAGTGATTTAGGTGTTGACGTCCAAGCCTTATTGAACTATGATGCATCACATGGGAAAGATGTGTGTCACCTCAATCATGATGATAGAACGGGGTAAGTACATCACTATCATTAGATTGCATGGGGCCGAGCTAATTAGCTTGTCTTGCAAGTTTGCACGATATGATTTGTGGGCTCATAGGCTTGGCGGGACCATTTTGCACCAATATTTCATTTCTGTCTGCATCACTGTGCATGCTAAAATGGGAGGAGAAAGAAAAAGAGTTGAGCCAGAAAGCTTTGAGATGCACACAAGAAACACTAAAGTGTGGAACAAAGATAAAAGTGGGGGTTTACTCCCTTTTCTGGAGAAACTCCATGGGTCTAATCAGGAAGCCATAGAGCTTTTTGAGAAGAATTGGAACAATGGTGAAATAACCCTTTTTGGAAAGAAAGTTGAGCTTGATGAAAATCTCATCGCTGAAGTGACTGGTATGCCCACTGAAGGACATAAATTTTTTCCGGGACAAGAAATTCTCTGATGAAGTAGTGGTTAGATTTTCAAAGAAAGACAAGGAAAAATTGAAACTTGTGAAAGTTTCTAATAGTTACTTCGAGGCCAATTCCATTAAAGCTCTCTGAAGAAAAGTTCTTTGCATCATCATGGAGTATATCACCCTGGATGGATGGTTCACTAGGGTCTATGACTATCATTTTTCCTTGCTCAATCATTCTCGCTATAAGGTCAGGGTTTCTCTCCCCTATTACTTACTCTGTTCCTTAAGAAATATTCTGGAAGACCATAAGAAAAACCCTAAAAGATATCCTATATTACATACTAGTCTGATAATATTAATTGTTGAACATTTCTAAAAAATACCAGCCCTAGCTAACCTGGATGCCTCTTCGGCTTCTGAGGATGATGACACTGAACCTAGTTGTTCAGAGAATAAACCTAATTTGAGTCCAGTAAGGATGGTCCTGGACTTTCCCATTGTCCAGACTGGCAAGAAAATCAAAGTTTGTAACTCCTATCCTGTTAAAGTATGCCTTGCTTCTAAGCCTGGAAGTTCTACCCCCAAAGCCAAAGGCGTAGGAAATCATTTCCCTGTTAAAAACCTTGTTTCTTACTCTAAAGATTCTCCTGATACTGAGGAACCCAATGCAAATAACAATTCTTCCTCTTTTGTCCCGTCAACGGACAAAGATGATAGAACTGGGTCCCCTAGAGCCTTTGGCCTTGCTAAAAATTGCCTCAGTCTTGATAGGGAACCTACTGCTAATTTTCTGGGCATAGCTAGGAATAATGTTGTGGACCACTTTAGAATGTCAACATAGGTCTTTCATGAAATTAATGACTTGAAAATAAAAAACTGGGCCATCCAGAGTAAATTGGAAGAAGTGGAAACTAAGGTTTCTGCGTTATGCAAGAAGGATGAAGAGTGTAATGAGAACACTACTAGTAAGGAGATCCAGGACAATGCGAGTAAGGACAAAATGATAGAAATTGACTTTGGAAAAATAAAAAATGTTGTGAAGATAATTACTGAACATAATAATAGAATGGCAAGACATAATGCTATCATTATCAATGCAATGACTGAAAAAATGGATAAAGCTCAACAGGGATCCTTGGTTGTTGATTTGGAAGAGGTAAAAGATAAAAACCAGGAAGAGGACTTAGGGATTTCAAAGAGAACTAGGGCTAATCTGAAAAGGAAGGCATCCCCCACGCTTCAGATGATTCAAACTTTCAAGAAGGGAGTCTAGGATATGTAGGATCTGGAGGCCGAGATTGAGAAAGTTCTGAAGACTCTAGATTAGTTGCTGTTGGTGTTTTGGTCTATGCCTCGGCTGGCTCTTTAGTGGTACTTTCTGGCTTTTTTTGGTTGGCTACTATTGTTTCTAGGTTTTTCTTTTTTTGCAGCCTATTTAATTTAGAGGACTTTTTTGTCCTTTCCAATATTTTTTTGTAAACTTTGTGATTTTGGGTCCCTGTAAAACCTGTTTTTTCCTTTATCAAAAACAAAATTAAAACTTATCTTTATTTAATTTCATTCAAATGTATTATTTTTCAACATTCTATTATAGACATTTTTAGAAAAACTTTATTACAAATATATAGACCTGCAAAATCAATTAAAATAAAAGGATAAGAACCCACTATGCCATGGGTCCCTATCCAGTATAGTCTAGATTCTTTTCCGGATGCAAAAGAACAATATTCTTATATTCAAAGTAGTCCGCATGCAAAAAGCAATATTCTTCTATTGAAAGAAACAACTCTACAGTAAATGTCCTTGTAAATTCTATGGTACACAAGCTATCGTCTATCAACGCTTCTGCACCTTCACGAAAGTTTCCTTCTTTCCTCGGCACTTTCCTAGCGAGGTTAGCTGGGACTCATCTGGACATATCTATCCTGCCTTCTCCTTTATCACTGCAGAAACCCTTCTTTGTTCTGAAGAAATTTGATTTGTTTAGCTCTAAATCTTAAGAATTCGTTCTAGTTGGTTTATGAGCAAGATGGCATCTGCCGCTACGCCAATACCAGTGAAAAGGAAGGTTAATAAACCAGGTACGTAAGAAGTAGTTTTTAAGCAAAATCTGTGTTGTATATGCCTTTTTCAGTACCCTTTACAATCTCTGTATAATTGTGGAGGAGGAAAGTAGATTTAGTTTTCTTTGCGCTTTGACTAAAGATTTATCTGTTAATAAAATGCTTAGCAACCAAGTAGCATTTGATTTTTTATTGGTTACCATGTCACAATAATTAACCATGAGAATTAATTCTATACCGAAAAATGGGAGGTTGGCAAACGTCCCCAAGTTCAGATTATCAATCACTAAGCTACAAGTTAAAAAGGGGTTTTTACGAACATCTTTGTGTTATGTGTCTTAAAATGAAATGTCCTTTACAGCGCCGCTTTAGATTCGTACAACTATAGCAGAGGAAATGAGACCTTTTTTTGGGTTTTTATTTTGTATCCAAGTTTGGAAAAGTTTACAAATAAACCATCAAAGGAGAAAGATGAATGTTGATATGTCAAACCAACAGTAAGGAAACAGAGTGTAACTCGCTATAATAGCAATAAAAAATTCAAGCATCATAGAAACAGAGAACCATTGTTTTCGGTTATCTAGTGTAAATATGATTTTTTAACATTAATTGGATATAATAGTTAATGATAAAAGGAAATTTCAAAGCATTAAGTTGGCTCCAAGAAAATTCACTGCCAGCAACTTACTCAGGGAAAATTCACGGCCACCAAAAAATCATGCACTTAATTTTTCACGTGGTGAATTGTCATGGCGGTGAATTATTGGTGGTGAATTTTCCGTAGGTGAATTGCTTGCAGTGAATTTGGGCATGCCCATTAAGTATCTTTCTAAAATAGTAAAGGGTTGAAAAAGTTTGTTTGTCTTTCTAAAATTATAATAAATTAAATATATATTGTATAATAAAATAATAAATCATTAAAAAAAAAAAAAAGATTTAATATTTAGATATAATGTTAATTATATTTTTTAAGTGGAAGAGGTTTCGTACTTGATTTGAATTTATTATTATTATTATTATTATTTTCAAGATTGAAATGTTTATTGTTGCAAGTGGTTCAAATCCTAGTTAAGTTAATTGATGTATCTAAAAGTTAGTGACATGTGTTCTTTATTTCAAACCTCACTTCATAGATTGTTAAATTTAACATGGTAGAATGAATAGAATTAAGATGACACAATGATTTTCCTATTTAAACCTTGATCCAAGCTTTTGTAATTTTGCTACACTATTAATTTATAACATACAAAAAAATATGTGTATCTAATTTGTGAATAACATAAATTTAAATTAATTTATATAATCACTTATACAACCTAGTTAGTTAAATTGGCTTAACTCATCTCCATGACATTTAATCCCTTTTATCTTCCCATCAATAAAATAATAATAGGCTAAAGCATATTGGAGTTGTTTTTTAAGAGCTCATATAAATATTAGAGGAAATATTGTATGATCTAGGAATATAGAAGTCTTAGGTAATTTGTCTTCACTAGCGTTTTACCCATGCAGGCTCATTATCTCGCTCCAATTTACTGTGTGAAGGAATACTTGCAAAATACATCCTAATGGATCATGTAGATTCTGAAACATAGACAAGAAACAAGAAACAGTAACAGCAAACACACAATTCTTTTAACGCAAACGCAAAGCTTCAGCTTTTATTTTTTATAATAAAATCAATTACATATGAGCATTCTATATAAAAGTTTTTAATCATGCAGATTACAAACTCATGAAAATTATATATTTGAAAAAGCTATTTTTATCTTCATGATTCTAGTTAGAATAAGTAGCGTGGCGGCGATGCGCATGCATCATTTACCGAAAGATCAATCGAAGAAATAAAGCAGCGGAGAACGTTCTCAAGTTCCGCATTGGACCGGGGAGACTACAAATTTACACGCAAACGATTCTTCCCAACCCAACGAACAGATCCGCAGGTGAGATACAATTTTATTTGAACGTTTCTGTCTTTCTCCACCATATGAATCCCAACTTTAAAACTCACTCTTTATTTCCATTATCAGTGACCATGGACAGAAGTTTTTGCCTCCAGATTTATTTCTCAGTCACAGTGGTAAGCAGAAATTTTTTGTTAGGCAGCTATACACAGACCTAAGAGACCAAGGCGTCTCCTGCTTCTTTGATGAGAATCGTGAATGTTGGTCAGTGGGAGAAGATTTCTCCTCTCATATAGTGGAAGCCGTCAAGACATGCAAAGCGGCAGTTTTTCTTCTCTCTAAGGATTTCCTTGAAGCAAAGTGGCTAATCCTGGAACTCTCTGCTTTCGTGGAAGCGAGAGACGTAAACCGTACGAATCCCAATCTGAATAGTTTACCCTTGTTTTTCCGGATCACACCGGATGATCTTAAAAATATTACGCCATACAAAAAAAAAGTGGAAACAGTTGAAGATATTTCAGACAAACAAGGGCCGAATGGCAACACGCTTTGAATGCATTATGGCCAAATGATAGGATGAAGTGAAGTTCAGAGATGAAATTGTGAAAGAAATCTGGCGTATACTACCAAAACGCTCGCCAAGGTATCATATCTCTTGTAAGCAAGGACAAGTACGAATGTGTCGGGTGAGAAAACCTTGCTACCTTCTTTTGATTTTGTCATAGGCTTATGTATTAATTATATTTAATGGCTACAGGTAGTTTCAGATTTCTTCAACACTGTCCAACCCAATTTAGCCTGTGGCGACCCCAGTCAATTGAAGAAATTAAGCAGAGGAGAATGTTCTCAAGCTCAACGTTTGACCGGGGAGGCTACAAATTTACGCACAAAAGATTCCTCCCAACCCAACAAATCGATCCGCCGGTGAGAAACGTTTCATTTGAACGTTTCTGTCTTTCTCCGCCATATAAATCCAATTTTAGAACTCACTTTATTGTTTCAATTATCAGTGACTACGGACATAATTTTTTGGCTAAAAATGTATTTCTCAGTCACAGCAGTAAACAGAAAAATTTGGTTAGGCAACTATACCGAGACCTGAGAAGCCAAGGCGTGTCCTGCTTCTTTGGTGAATATAGTGAAAGTTTGCCAGTGGGAGAAGATTTCCTCTCTCGTATAGTTGAAGCCGCTAAGACATGCAAAGCAGTAATTTTGCTTCTCTCTGAGGATTTCCTCGAAACAAAATGGCCAATGCAGGAACTCTCGGCTTTCGTGGAAGCTGGAGACATAATCCTTACAAATCCCAATCTCAAAATTTTACCTTTGTTCCTCCTGATTTCACCGGAAGATCTTAAAAACATTACACCATACAACAAAAAGTGGAAACAGTTAGGGATATGCAATCAAACGCGAGTCAAATGGCACGACGCTTTGAATGCATTACGGCCAAATAATGAGGTGAAGTTTACTGACGGTGATGATGAAGTAAAGTTTAGAGATGAAATTGTGAAAGAAATCTTGCATATGGTTCCAAAATCTTCACCAAGATATCATATCCCTTGTATGCAAGGACAAATACCAATGTGTCAGGCGAAAACACTTCACTACCATCTTTTGATTTTATCACGCACATATGCATAGATTTTGTATTAAGTACATTTATTGGCTACAGGAGGTTGCAGATTTCTTCAACACCGTTCAGCCTAAATTATTGTGTGACGACACCACTCGACCGAAGAAATTAAGCAGCGGAGAATATCCTCAAGTACTGCGGTCAACCGGGAAGACTAAAAATTTACGCACAAACAATTCCTCCCAACCCAACAAACCAATCCACGGGCAAGATACATGTTATTTGAACGTTTCTGTTTTTCTCCGCCGTATGAATCCAATTTTAAAACTAACTTGTAATTTCAATTATCAGTGATCACGGACATAATTTTTTTGCTAAAGATGTATTTCTTAATCACAGCGTTAAGCAGAATTTTTTTGTTAGGTAGCTATACAGAGACCTGAAAAACCAAGGCGTGTCCTGCTTCTTTGATGAAGATCGTGAAAGTTTGCCAGTGGGTGAAGATTTTCCCTCTCGTATATTTGAAGCCGCTAGGACATGCAAAGCGGAAATTTTGCTTCTCTCTAATGATTTCCTAGAAACAAAGTGGCCAATGCAGGAACTTCTTGCTTTCGTGGAAGCAAGAGACATATTCCGTACAAATCCCAGTCTCAAAATTTTACCCTTGTTCTATCTGATTTCACCAGAAGTTCTTAAAAATATTACGCCAGACAACGAAAAGTGGAAACTGTTGGGGATATCTGGCGAAAAGCGGGCCGAATGGCTCCACGCTTTGAATGCATTACGGAGAAATAATGGGTTGAGGTTCAGTGAAGGTGATAATGAAGTGAAGTTCAGATATGAAATTGTGAAAGAAATCTGGCATATACTTCCAACACGCTCACCAAGGTATCATGTCCCCTGTATGCAAGGACAAGTACGAATATGTCAGGTGAAAGCACCTCACTGCCTTCCTTTGCTTTTGTCACGCATTTATTCAGAGGCTCATGTACTAATTATATTTGGTGACTATAGGAGGTTGCAGATTTCTTCAACAATGTTCATTCCGACAAAAAGGGAATCCATATTGTAGAATTGTATGGAATACCGGGCCACGGGAAAACTACACTTCGCAAGGCTTTCTGCAACTTCAAATTGGGGGATTTTGAAGGTAAAGTATGTCATGTGGAATTTTCTAGAGACGATTCTTTCGAAAGAATAAAACTTGCCCTGCAGTATCTCACTCACTGCTCTTCATCAGATCTCCAAACAATGACAAGTCAAGATCAGGTGAGCAATTTCATATGCTGTAAAAAAAATTACAGGATGTTCTTCCTTCCCATATAGAATTTTCTATACAGCTCCAGTGTTACATAAATGCCTCTAAACAAAGACTCGTGAACACGATTTGTAAGTATTCTGCATTTTTAACTTTCAGGAACAAGTTGAGTTTTATAAAAGAGTGAAGAGCCGAAGGGTGTTGTTGGTTCTCGACAATATCACAGATGAAAGAATAGACAAAGTGAGATATTATGTTGAAGCAGACTTCAGGAAAAATAGCTACATCCTTTTGAGCGCACGAAGCGTAGATGTTTTAATAAAGCATTTCCAAATTGACTCGCAGTCGTGCATGCGCGTCTCAAGCCTCGAAGAGGACGAGGCCATACGCATATTGTTGGAAAGGACATCTGTAGAAGACTCCACGTTGGGGCAACAGACATAGCTTTTGCTTCCAAGTGTGCAAAGAGATGTTCATTCAAAGAGGTCGGTTTGAGGGTCGAACATTTCATCCGTTAGCCTTAAAAGATTTTGGCGGCCACCTCTTCAGTAAATACGGTTCGCAATTGTCAGAGTGGGTTGCTGAGATAGAAGGCTTGGTAGACCGATCCGGTTATGGGTTGGATGACTTGTTCGTTGTGCTGGGCAAAGGTTTTGATAACATGTGTCCTGAATATCGCACCATATTCTTGCTTCTCACCGTATATGTGCTGCCTGTTAGTGTTAGTTTTCCTCCGTTAATAACGGACCACATGATGCATGCAATAACTATAAGCTAACTAAGCACAACAAATGTTTTTGTCAATTTCTCTCAGTGAATGGTAGTCGGTGATTTTCATGCAGCATGCTAACTAAAGCCAACAGCAGTCTGCTCACCGCAGTTTACTCGCCTTTCACTGTCTCTTATCACCACTGCGGTGGTTATTTATATGTAAATCTTGCATTCAGTGTATATAAGAATGAAATCAGATTGTGCAAATTTGTTCCTTTGTGCGTGATAAAGTTTATCTCTGTAGATCTGGAAAATTCTACATGGTATCAGAGCCTTGTGGGAGATATTTACAAGCCATTAGATGAACAAATACATTGCATTTTGATAGATTTCATTTGCTGTGCATTGCTGTGTGTGAGTAATTGCAGGGTGCGTAATTGTGAAGGAGACTGCTCTACTCACAATCAGCGATCTCTCCAACATGCCAAGCAGCCTTGGAAGGAGATTTTTCATGTTTTTTGCTTTGACTGAGCTTGAAGAACGGTGTCAGGCATCTTTTCGGAGACCCGCGACCTGAGTAGCAACAGAACAGGCCCCAAATCTTGCACCCGCCAAGCTTCGAATCATTGAAAATTGTTGGCTTCAATTTCAGTCGTTTGCTTTTTCCAACCTGCTGTCCTCCACATACAACCATCCATTATTGGCTCGGCCCACATAGAGGATCTTATATACACCATAGAAGGAAGTTGGGCGCGGGTGTTTGACCAAGCAGCAGGAGCGCCCTCTACCCATGCAACGACTGCCAGCATCTTCATCCGTATCACACCCAAAAGGTATCCTCACAGGCATGAGTTTATCAATTGGAGGTTTATGATTATAGATCGGGCTTATTCCATCTACAGCGTGCAGATTTCTTTTGCATGAACTTGCACGTTTCATTCATGTGTTTGTATGTCACTTCATGTAGACCATAAGTCGCTTTTTGCATTTTATAATTAATAGACTGAAATAAAGTTCCAGAAGGGGTAAATATCTAGTCTAAAAATGGGAATTAGAAATCATCCATCTGTTATCAGTTTGGGAGAAGGAAACTATAAGTCTTGGTGTGATGGAATCCTAAAGCACTGCCGATGGATTCATTCATTGCCGCATTTGTTTGGACTTATTCCTGAACCAACTGCATGTTGGCAGAAATCTGTATGGGAAAGTAGAAATGATCATGTCTTAGGATTAATCGGTTTAAGTGTTGGGGACCACACATCATGGGCTCTATCACACATTGAGTGCCCTTGCACTCTCTGGACCACTCTATGGGAAATATATGGAGATCCCACTGAACCTCCATTCCCAAATAATCCCATTATAGACATGCTTCTCTCCTGTGATAATGAGGATGATCCTTTGTATGACGATGATACTGAAGAGGAACTTAATTATTGGAAGAATCTTGATTGTCTTGATGACACAACGACATCTCTTCTTGTTTCTCCTCTTTCTACACCTCCTATATTGGCAGCTATTCAGTCTCCTTCACCTGCTATTTCAAAAGAGATTTTGTCTTCTCCGAAGGCTACTTCAGATTCTCTTTTGCAGGTTCACTCTTGTCCTCTTGATCAGCGAGATGTCATCCTTTCAGACATTCATCATTTGTTTGCAGAGTCTCTCCTCCTTGATCATGATGACAACATTGAGGACATATGTCTTCTATTTGAGGACTCTTCTGTCCTTGCATCTGTTGCTGATTTTGAGTTCTGTGTTGCTTCTTCGAAAGCTTCCAATGGCTTATTGCAACAGGGCATCATACATCTTCCAGACATAGCTACTTGGGATTCGTATATTGCAGACATATCATCCTTATTTGTAGAGTCCTGTATTGCAGATCTGGAGGATTACTTTGAGGACATTCCACTCATCTTTGTTGACAGCCAAATCAACATTGTTGGCCCACCACCCTCATCACCTTTGCAGATTGCTCCAGCTCTGTCTTCACAATATATTGGATCACCATCAACGCTTTCTGATATAAGGACATGTAAGCAGTTTTCAGAGGTACACATCTGGATTTGGATTCCAGTATCACCCGTCTTATTGGATTGGCTTCTCCAATCACCAGTGGATCTTTTCCTTCCTAAGGGGAGAAATGTTGTTTGCAGGCAGTGGACCATATTCTGTCTTCATGCGTTCATCATTGGCACAGAAGCTCCTTCAATATGGGGGGATTCATATCTTCATTTCCTATATTCTATCTATATTTTGGGGGGGATTTTATATGTAAATGGGTACCTAAAATGGCCTTGATGCCAGGACCCATCTTTGTTGCCTCTATAGGCATTTTTCTCCTTAGTTAGGTTTAACGGGGGGTTTTGTTCCTACAGGGTTTTCCCTCTTTCCTTTATTATGTCTCCTTAGTTAGACTTAAGGGGGGGTGTTAGTGTTAGTTTTCCTCCGTTAATAATGGACCACATGATGCATGCAATAACTATAAGCTAACTAAGCACAACAAATGTTTTTGTCAATTTCTCTCAGTGAATGGTAGTCGGTGATTTTCATGCAGCATGCTAACTAAAGCCAACAGTAGTCTGCTCACCGCAGTTTACTCGCCTTTCACTATCTCTTATCACCACTGCGGTGGTTATAAATCTGTAAATCTATGCATCATTTTTAAAAGTGAATGAGAATGAAATCAAGATTGTGCATGTTCATTTTTCTGTGTGCTTGATATTTTATCTTCCTAGATCTGCAAGGAATTCTACACTGCCGAATATGTTTCCCTACAAAGTTACCGAGTGGCTGGCAATAAATTGCAATAAAGAGATCTTGTTTATTCAGAAGGCAAGCAGTAAGTTGAATATTTGCTTTAAATCTTTTTAGTTTGTGATTTGGGTGTTTTACTTGAAAGTTGAAAGCCCGTTGAGCGCTTAATTATTTGTGGTTTCTGGTTAAGGATCTATGTAAAATGTCCTTTATTGAAGAATATGAACCTGAAATTCACATACACGACCTGTATGTTGAATTCGCTCAAAGGAAAGCAAATGAAATGGGTAGATGGCTATGGTGGAAGGGCGACCGACGTAGTACACGTGGGTTAATATCATCAGAAGGCACAGGGTTTGAATTGGCTAGGTTGGAGAAGTGCATGCATCGAAGACCGTTCTAGATCGCCACACAGGACCTTCAAAATCTATTGTTGCTTCACCTCGTAGATGTGCAGAATATGAGCAAGCTTGACTTGAGCAGAATGGGTCGTCTCAGAAGTATCACATTACACAAATGCGAAGTACTCGTCACAATTGAAGGTATGGAAAATTTCCAGTAGCTAGCGTGGCTTCAGATAAGCAAGGTAAACCTAATGTTTAAACTTCCTGAGCTAAACAGCCTCGAATGTTCACAACATCTTGAGATCGACATTGGAGTCAGCCAGGTGCTCAATCAGCTGGGAGATCTTACCGGTTATGTTTCTCTGAGAGAGGTTACTGTTCGCCGTTCATCCCTCTTGGAGTTCCTAAGGTTAAATGGTTTGCTGCATTTGGAGAAAGTGAAATTTGGAGGGTGTGATAAAGTCAAGGGGCCCCTCGACTGTACAGGATGCGTGGAGCTTCAAAGTGTTGTCCTCGACAGTTGCTGGCAGATGGCTTCCTCGCCGCTCCTCGTCGGATGTACGAAACTATCTGAAATTGTATTGTGGGGGTGTGATGTGACGACATGTCCAGATATAGTTGTGCCAAGTGCTTTAAAGAAACTCAAGTTATTAGTTTCATCAGAAGCTGCATCGGCGCCCAAAAGTTTAGAGTCTTGTTACGGACTGAAAAGTCTTCGACTAAGGAATATGGAGTGTCTGAAGGAGCTTCCAAGATTCAGACTTTTATCAGATTTGACCGTGGTTGAACTTTGTAATTGTGGTATAAGGGAGCCACCAGATCTTAGATGTTGTGTCTCGTTGAAGGATGTTTCCTTTTTCAGACTAATATATTTAGAAAAGTTTCCCAGCTTCTCGGGACTGAGAAAGTTAAAGAACTTACGTTTGCATGATTGCTGGAACGTTCAAGATCCTCCTGATATCAGTGGCTGCCATCAATTACAGGTATTTCATCTAGTCTTTAACGGCCATATTGAAAAACCTCCAAACATGGGCGAGTTCCCAAAATTAGAGAAAATCAAACTGGGTTGGCATTCTAAGTACATTCTAAGTACGAGGTTACATATCACAGAAAGTATTCTCAACCCTTTGAGGTTCCTCGATCTTTTCTGGAGAGATTTAAAGACGAAAGCTTCGAGGAGTTAAGTGATGCGAAAATGTCTCTGCAAAGACTTGAATTCAATGTGGAAATTGTTGCGCAAAGTATTGAAGGGGAAACGGTTCCGTATGGTCTTGAATTTAATGGGGATCTTCAATCTTTTGCAGAAATGGTTTCGCAAAGGAAACAGTTTCCGTGGACTTTTGAATTTAATAAAGATCTTCAGTTTGTCTGGAGCAGGATAGAGAAGAAACCTTTATGTGGACATGGTTCCGCAAAGTCTTGAATTCAATGAGCATTTTAGAATGCAATTTCTTCCAAATTGGTAAATAATTGTTCAGATGTTTCCAGAAATAGGAAAAGTATTTTCTAACAAAGTTGTTATTGTTGATATGTCGGTTTACTTTTTAGATTTTTTAATAATCTTTTAAGACCTTCATATAATAAGGCAATTGTAATGCCTTTATCATCATATCATTTAATCAAATGATATAATAAGGCAATTGTAATGCGTTTATCATCATATCATTTAATCAAATGATCTAATGAACAATGAATATAGAAATTGTTGAATATTGTAACATTCTCAATATATGTATTTTTTAATTAATATTTTGGATTTGTGTATTTATAATCATTTATATTCAAGTTGAATAGAATTGAAGCTTATTTAAGCATTATGAATTAACATCTTAAGTTTGATCATTATGATTTAGTGCAATCTATATTTGTGTGTTTCTAAATGTGTATTTGTTTGCCTCTAACCATTCATCAAAGTGCTATCAAAGCAAGAAGGTTGTGGGAGAGTTGGCTATTGAATATTTGAGTTAATTGTGTTTGCAAAAGCTTGAAGAAGAAGACTATAGAGAGATTGTGGGTGAAAGGAGTTGAAGGTTTTAGGCCAATCAAAAACCCTTTTCACATTAGATAAAGGAATCTCCACCAACCAAAGGAGAAAAATAAAGGCATAGTTAATATAATTTTTGTCTAGCCTATCCAAGTTGGATGGTATATTGAAATTCCACCTTGAAAGGACACAAAGGGAAATTTTGGCCAAACAAAAGATCAAAGGCCATTGCATCCACTATGAGAGATAAAGATTAAAACTACTCTAACACTATACTAAAAATTCATAGAAAAGGGTATGTGCAGGATCATGATGGACCAAAAAGTGGCAATATGATGGATATGTGGCTGACAACTTTTTTTTACCTAAAATTGATAAAACAAAAAGGGTTTTTAAAGGAGATTGTTAGCTTTTCACCAATATAAATTATGCTTTACTTTGAATTTAATAAGTAATTATTATTCATTTTCTATTCAAATTACGACTAAAGTCCTGATTGATAGACTGATTGAAAAACATCTATAGCTTTTAAACAATATCATATTTTTTGAATCTAAAACATGCATCATATTATATGCCTCGTGTACTATAGGATTAAAAAAAATAAAATTGAATTTCATGAAGTTTTGACCAAGTTAAGATGGTCAGACATACGAGTTTTTTATATTTTTTAAAAGTTGTAATAAAAAATTCATAATTAATTATTTATTTAGAAAAAAATTATGAAAAAATATTCATCACATTAGGACATGAGTCCTCTACTTATATCTAAAATATTATAAAAAAATATTATCATTTTATTGTGGTTAGGGTGGTCAGACAAACACCTACTTCTTATTTTTCCTTGAAATTTAAGTACTACTGCATTGAAATTTCAAATTTTCACCAAATAATTTTATTTTTTTAAACAAACCTTATAGTTTAGAAATTACATTTAATTTGCTAAAAATTTTATTCTTACATATTTTTTGTATAATATATATAACTTATTCAAATTTTTACATCAAGTTGCCTAACTCTTATTTTCCTATTTTTTTGCCACTTAAAGGCCTATTTTTTCCATGATGATCCTGCACATACCCAAAAGTAATACAATTGAACACATTTGAATGCACTTTTTATTCAATAAAGAAGAATTGATAATAATACAATACATTTCTAGCCTTATGTATTGCTATTTTTTTATACATGCATAATAATCAAACCATATATTACATATGCTACCATAGATGTTGCATTGATAGTTTAGAAAATAGGATGATTAATAAAAAAATACAAACATGTGATATTGTAGGTGCTCCATCAAGACTTTAAAAAAAATTAAAAATCATAGAAAATAGAGGTGCGATAATTTAAAAAATAAAGAGATATCTATTACACAACATGCAAACTACAATTGCATGTGAAAAATTATCATTGAACTTCATACTTTGATCCATTAATTTTTTTGATCTTCATGTACATGATCTTCATGCATATGCATTGATCATGCATCATCTTCAATCCCCCCTTAAATGATCATTGGGGTGAGTCCCAACTAGTGTCTAAAAGAAAAAAAATAGTTGTAGGAAAAGATTTGGTAAAGATATCAACAATTTTATTAGTTTTAGAGAAAAAATAATAATTCCACTTGCCCATCTTGAACCAAATCACAAATGAAATGATATGTTTTTATATAGCATGAAACACATGATTCTTGGTCATTGCAATAGTGATATTGTTGTCATAGTAAATAGTTGTTGGATGTTCCTAGAACAAATGTTGATCATTCAATATTCTTGTAATCTATATGGCTTGACAACTTGCTACTGTTCTTAAAATATATTTTATTTCTATGAAAGACATAAACATGGTTTCTTACTTTTTACTACACCAAGAGAAAATTCTAGATCTAAGTGAGAAAACATAACTGGATGTTGATTTTGTACCATTCACTAAACTAGCCCAATTGGAATCTATGTAACAAACTAGCTCACATTTTTTTACTAGCATAATAATGAATGCTAAAATTTGGTTTACCATTCACATACCTTACAATTCCTTTTACAATACATTAATGAGACTCATGTGGATCTTGTATGAATCGAGAGATGAGACTCACAACATACATAATATTAGGTCTAGTTGTAGTGAGGTGTGTCAGGCTCTTAACCAAACTTTTGCAAAAAGTAGTATCCACCTTAAAACTTGCATATTCTTGGTTAATTTCTCACCAAATGCTATAGGGGTTACAACTGTTGTGCATGCCAGATCACTCTAAACTATTTTAATAGATTAGCTAATGTAGTAACATAAAAAGTAAGCCTTTTTCCTTACTTGATTTGATAATTGACATTAAAATTGAACTAATGATGTCTTGGAGTGGTTTTGTAATGTGTTTTACACATTCACACTATTCTAAGACCTTTATTTGACTAAAACATACCTTAATTGATCCTTTGAAAAGGTGTTGTAAAGTGTTGTAACACACTTTCACACTTTTCTAGGATGTATTTGCTTAATTAAGCCTAATAGGCCCCTTTTTAATAAAATGTATTTAAATTTGTACCTTGCTTAAGTGTTGTAAATTGTTATAAGGCACTTTCACATTTATCTAGATGGTCTTAATTAATTTTGGGTAATTAGAGTAATTAACCTCCTTTTAATTCAAATTTAAGCCTTAATTTTGATTCCTCCCAAAAATCTATCACGACACCAATATTTTAATTAATAAAATATTTCATTAGGCCTTGCAAAGTTTGATCCTGGAAAATGATGCCAGAACCCATTCATCCTAGGTGGTGAATGGGTCCTCCCTTAATAGGACCCCCCTTTTTAAGTTGATATGGAATGGGTTTTTAGCCTTCTTTCCATCCCTCAGGGTTAGGTCCTGGTAAACTGAGGTAGGACACATTCACCCTAGGTGGTGAATGGGTACTCCCTTAATGAGAGCCCCCATTTTGAATTTCATTCTGGTGGGAATTCAATAATGTTTGTTTCTAGATTTGGTGTTGGCCTTAATTAGTTGAATTTTGGGGTTAATCTCCTAATTTAGTATAAATAAGGGGTTAATTCACATTCTTTCTCCTAGCACTCTCAAGTATTCAACCATTATAGAAAATTGGAGTTCACAAGAGCATTACAAGATCATTCATAAGGAATTTCAAGGAAGCTTTCAAGATTTTATTACAGTGATTCAAGATCATATCATCATGACAAGGGTTTGATGCATTCATTCATGTTGTTAACCTAAAGAGGTGGATGTAGCATTGAAAATATACTTGCAACCATTGTTCAAATCACATTCAAGGATCCAAGATCTATATTCTCCATGTCCACTACATGTTAGATTGCAAATTTGTTTCACAAGACATCATCCAAGGTGACATCATTTACATATTTCATGTTTCATGCTTCAATCCTTTATTTTATCATTTGGTTTGATTACCTACAAGGGGTTTGATTGAGGCAAACCATCATTCACTAGCAACCAACAGGTTTTTCTACCCTTGCTTGTGTGATTGCAGATTTGCAAGTTGAAGATCAAGTGGAGCAAGTTTGGAGCAAGATTGTCAAAGTTGCAAAGTTGTAAAAGTTGTCATTCAAAGTGCAAAATCAAGGAATCAAAGCTACGAAATTGCATATAGAATTTCAGAAGTTGATAGCAAGGAATTTGAGAGTGTGGACATGAAGGAACAAGACCCTAATCTCAGTTTTAGAAACCCTAATAGGGACCCATTCGCCGTTGAAGGCGACCGAGTCCTCTATAGCTCCAAAACAATAACTTTTTAAGCAGGTACACAACTTATTTTCTAAAAACTTCCCTCATAGTTGCTATAATAGTTAGGTAGCATTTCTGATTGTTATTTACTTCTTTTGGCCCTCAAAATTTTACATATTTTTGTAGTGATTTTGGTGGAAAAAATTAGTGGTTGATCCTCTTGCTCATGCATATGGGTTTACCCTATTTTTTTCACCTAATCGTTAATGGTGAACTAGACATATTGAACATTGCAAGTTTCTGATTTTTAGAGTCTCTCATTGCATATTAAGGTAGATTTTGTATTCATTTGCATTTATATTTGCATTGAATTAAGATCTCATTTAGGGTTACTTGTTTTGCATTGAAATCTTGCATATCATATAGGGTTTAGATTTGCATTGTTTTGCATCTCTCTAAATCTAAAAATTAAAAAAACAAATAAATCATTTTGCATCTCATTTAGATCTCATACAATTGCATTTGAAAATAAAATAAAAATTTCATTTAAAATTAGGCCTTGCATTTCATCTTTTCATTACATTTTTACTTTGAATTTATGGAAATTCTGAAGTTGAAGCTCATTGTCTCAAACCTAGAACTGAAACATAGTACTGAAAGCTTGCAAATCATTTAAAAATAGTTGAAAAATACCTAACTAGGAGCCATTTTCACTTACTAGTGAATGAGTCCATGATCAGGTCAAACCTAAATCTTCTGGCAACTGAAAAAGCATCAAAATTCATAGAAAAATCTCAGAAACATCTAACTAGGACCCATTCTCCCTTACTAGAGAATGAGTCCCTATTATCTACTCCTGTGCATTTTTAGGACATTATTATCTCAGTTTTAGCTTCTGTTTGGTGCTGTTACCTTTCTATTTCAGTTTCTTGATTTCTTGTTTCATCAATTTCATTGCATTTAGCATAAATTGCTTCATTTTAGTGCATTGTTAAAAGTTCAAAATTGCATCAAAACATTTCATTTTCAGCTTATTGCATTTGTAATCAATAAATTACCATGTTTAAGTCTAAAATTCTAAAAGTATAGAAATGTTTAGGCAATGTGTGGAAGTTCTTGTTCTGTTTGGTTGATGTTTCAAATTGTGTTTTCGAAAATGACCCTAATGAAATCGAACATACTCATGCTCACACAACTCCTGATGCATGTCCTCCTCGTGATGTTGGCATCATTGGAGATGATGATGCGAGCATGAATGAATTCATAAATGATTTCCTTAACAACCTTGAGTCCAATGCATCCTTTTATCCTTCAATGAAACAACCGACACATTTGAGATGTTTGGACTTTTACATCCTAAAACTAATTCACAAGTTGAAACTAAGTTCCCTACCATATGTGGACCTAGCTCCTCTAAACAAGAAAACATTCAACCATGCTATGTCAACAAAGTAACCAAAACATCAATCAACCTTGAAGAGGCATACAAAAAAGGATTCGTGATCTTATGCAAACAAGGATGTGATACAACAAGTGAACATAAAATTCATCAACTCTTGGAGAACATACCAACTGAAGAAACAAAAGTGGTAGGATATCAAGATCCCCCTCTCAACATAAGTTCTCCTAAATAATACCTAATGCTTCGTAGTGATGGTAGGATTGTCTTAGATTCTCCTCCTGATATAGGTGTCCTCCCTAAAGAGCAACACATACCTCCTAAGGATAAGGATAACAAAGACAAGATCATCTCGGAACCTCTTGCCCTAATCCCATCTAAAGAACTTGGTGAATCTAGCAAACACAAGAGGCCTTACAAGCTAAAAAACTAAATTTCCCTTGTCCTCCACCTAAAAGTGAAAGGAAACTACAACTTCTTCTAAACATAGAACTTATAACATTACCACCAATGAAAGAAAAGATAAGACTATATCCTAAAGATGCAAGTGTTCCACATTGTCGATACCACAAAACTTTTCCAAACATACCATTGATGAGAGTTGCACAATCAAATTGGTATTGATCAATTTTCACTTTGATGGCAATGATTTCCATCTAGTGATTGAATAACATACCTTTCTACTCCTTGTCATCTAATATTTGTAGAATCTTAAAACATTCTCACTATTACATGTTTTACACTTATTGCAAATCATTTTCTCTAATGGAAGGAGCTCATTTTCCTCACTTATATTAGCTCATTCTTGTCTTGCACAAAGTGGAGGAAAGAATTCGATAGCCTTGTCCTAGAAATAAATTTATCATTGTCTCTTTGGCTAGTTTCCCACCTTTTGTTTATATCGACCGAGATTGGGAGGTGGTGACCTTCTTTAGCTTAACTCGTCTGTGCGTTACTAGTCTTTTGCTTTTTCATTTTTCTTTATGTGATTGCATGTGCGTAATGTGATCCCCTGTGACGTTTCATTTGATATCTCTCACTTTTTGTGCATTCCTCTATATGTACCTTCATTCTTCTCTATGTCGTAATCATTTTATTTGTCTTGTGTTTTCCTTTTGGGGATGACACAAGGCATCAAGATATTTAGGCCTCTTCCACGTTGACCCAAAATATTTTCCTTTATCTTTTTCATTTGTCTTGTGTCTTCCTTTTGGGGATGACACAAGGTGTTCTAGATATTTAGATCTCTTCCATATTGACCCAAAAGATTTTTTTTTTTCATTCTCTTTGTGTCATTCTTCCAATTCTATGAGTATTTGGGGAATGATGAAAGTTCAACGCTCTTATAAAAAAACTATAGCAAAGAAATATTGACCCCAAATCCATAGATCCCTTATGTATTTGTGGGGGCAACCTTCCTTCCTATTTCATGACACAACTTATTTCAGGAACATATGACTTGGCATAGGGTTTTCTAAGGAAAGCTTTCATTTATTAAGACAAAAAAATTGGATACTTTAAAGCAATTTCTCACAATAATGGTGTAACAACCGCTTCAAAGTGGGGGTATAAATCGATTACATATTTTGGCAAAACTTTAAGGCATGATTTTCTTTTTTTTCTTGTGATGTGTCCTCTTGTTGGTGGTGTCATTGGGTTTGATGTTGTCCAAGAGTGTATGAACTACTGTCATGGCATGATGTGAATGAGGCATCCCATGGATGATGATCTGACACTTTTGACTTGTCCTCTCTTGGAGAGATTAGGCATAATGTTCCCTACGAGGAAGATCATTACATGAACAAAGAAAAATCCCCTTTAACAAAATTTTTACATGACGAAATATTTAAAAAATCATTACATTGTGGTGCCTTATTAAATTTATCAAGATAATAACTTTGGTATGGTTAGTATAATGGGGGGTTGATGGAAGAAGTTGGGTACACAAAAAGCTCAAAAAGTGGAAGTGTTTTTGTTGTTTTTCATAATTTGTCACACTTGGACTGACAATTTGAGACACTTACACAATGAATCTTAAAAAAATTGAGTACTATGAAATTTATGATTTTGAATCTAGTTTCCAAATTTGTAAATTATTCAAATACCCAGATTATAGAAATTAAATTTTGATAGCGATCTATAAAAACCAATTTTTAAAAGTCCCTATTTTTTTTTACCATACCAAACACGTGTATGAACAACACTTTTTGACCCAAATAAAAGTATTTTACTAATTCCTTTTGGGACAAGAGAACTAACAACATGAAGTTTGATGTAATTTTTTTTAAATTTTTTTTGGTTAAATATATTTTTTTATTAAATTTTTATTGGCTTTAATTGTTGTTTTTAAAAATCAACATGTACTGACAACATAATTGGACCTAAACTAAACATTTTTTTACTTTTTTTTTTCATTGTGTAGAGAATTGTTTGAAGTTTGATGCCATGTAATTTATTTTACAAGAAACTTCACCAAAAATAAGTTATTATTTAAAAACATAAAAAGACTGATATTTCAAGTTTAAGGACTAGTTTTCTTAGAAATTAATTAAAAAATAGAAAACATAATTCAATATTAATTAAAATTATATATTTGGAAAGTAGACATCGTATTCTCTAATGGGTTTTAATTTTATAGATTGATTCAAAAAAAAGTCCATCAGACATGTTGTCAAAGTTGGACATTCTTCTTCAATCTGCCTCAGTTTTTTAGTTGTGGGTCAAAGGCTAAGGCTCAAATTTCCAAGTCTTTCTCAAGCCTTAAACCAAGGCTAGATGTGGTGTGAGAATTCAACTTTTAAATAACACATACACGTTATTTAAACTAAACGCGTATGCGTTTCATAACGCATACACATTATCTATTTACCAATTGGGTAAAGGTAACACGTACGCATTATGAAATGCATAGTGTTCCTAAAATAGAACATGTACGCGTTTGATAATGTGTATGCATTTGTAATATAGCCATTTTTTGCTAATTTAGAAAATATTGGTAAAACACGATTTTCATACAACATTTCTTTTCTGTAGTACAGTCTAGAAATGTCATTTTCTCCATTTTTTATTGTAAATTTGTCTTATGCAGGGCATATTCTATTCAAATTGTTGGAAGAGACAAAGTGTAGGTTGAATTTTTTGAAGTGGAATCAAGTACAAGAAATTTTTACAAGAAGATTTGGAAAAAGAGAATTTTTGGTTGTACTCATGATGTTTTTGTACTTCAAGTTTTATAGAAAAAATGATCTTCATAGTACATAGTTTAATTAGTATATTTGAAAATACGTTTTCTTGAATTATTTTTTTGTCATCAAAGAGGGTTTGGTAACCATGGGTGATAAGCAAAGACAAAAAAAAAGATGTAGAAAGTTAATGACACTAGAAGAGATTCAAGCAAATAAAGATAAGGAGGAAACAAGGGTATGTGCAAGATCATCATGGAAAAAATAGGCCCTTAAGTGACAAAAAATTCAAAAAAATCAGAGTTAGGAAACTTGACGTAAAAATTTGAATAAGTTATCTATATTATATCAAAAATATTTAAGAATAGAATCTGCAACAAATTGAATGTAGTTTCTAAACTACTAAGTTTTTTTTTTTTTAAATTCTATTTGGTGAAAGTTTGAAATTTCAATGCAATAGTACTTAAATTTTAGGAAAATAAGTAGGTGTTTGTCTGACCACCCTAACCACAATAAAATGATAATATTTTTTTATAAGATTTTATATATAAGTAGAGGACTCATGTCTCGATGTGATGCATTTTTTGTAATTTTTTCCAAGTAAATAATTAATTATGAATTTTTTATTACAAGTTTTAAAAAATATAAAAACTCGTATGTATGACCACCTTAACTTGGTCAAAACTTCATGAAATTCATTTTAAAAAAAAATCCTATAGTATGTGAAACATAGAATGTGGTACATGTTTCAGATTCAAAAAATGTGATACCGTTTGAAAGCTATAAATGTTTTTCAATCAACATATCAATTAGGAATTTAGTCGTAATTTGTATAGAAAATGAATAATAATTATTTATTAAATTCAAAGTAAAGCATAATTTATATTGGTGGAAAGCTAAGAATCTCCTCTAAAAACCCTTTTCGTTTCATCAATTTTGGGTAAAAAAAATCGTCAGCCACATGGGCCATCATATCACTTACATATCGCCACTTTTTGGCCCATCATGATCCTGCACATATCCAAAAGACAAAGGGAAAGGAAAGAAAAGATTTGTCAAATAAAAGATTTGGAAGCATCTAGTTCCAAAAATGTTGAAGAGGAAGACATGAATGATGAAATGAATGTAGATGATGCAAAGGTGGAGATGGTGAATATGGAAGAAAATGTAATTACGGAGAGAAACCCAACTATGCAGCCTTCAACTTCAACTTTGAATGATATGCAAACAACTTTAGGTATGTCTTCAAATCCACTTCCCAATGATATGGAAAATGCACCTATTCAAACAATCTATCCAGGTATGTGTTCAAACCCAAGTTTTGATAATATTGATATTGCTTGTTTAGATGAAGCTAGATACACCATTGATGAGATCAATAATATTAGGTTTTAAAAAATGCAGAAACAAAAAAATGATGAAATTATATCTTATGAAAATGAAAATGAGAATGAAATACCTAATATTGATGAAAATGAGAATGAAATCCCTTTTACATTTGAAAATGAAAATGAAACCCCTTGTGTGAATGAAAATGGAACTCCTATGGATGAAGGTGAAAATGGTTTTTTTACAATTGAAACAGATGTGTTAGATAAGTTTCGTGGTAAATTTTCTTTGAGAGAAATAAGAAATTATGGAAATAAAATATCTAAAATGTTTTTTTATACAAAGAAATTAGGATTCCAATGTCAACTCATGGTGCAATTGATGAGAATGTTGAAAATGAGAAAAGTGATGAAAAAATTAGGTGTTTTTGTAAAACCAAAAAAGAAAGATGATTCAATAGAACAAGTCATATCTAGTGTTGCTAATGCTATTGATGTTATTGGTAAGAAAAGTTGACCAAAAGATAAGAATGTGACTCGCCATGCAATAACAACTGCTCTAGTTGATAAAGTAGCTTCAAATAAAAGAATGTTAAGTAAGATTAGTAAATGTATAAAAGTAAATCCTAGAACTTTGATAAGAGCTGCTAAAAGAAGAGAAAGTATTGAAAATGATCCTATTAGTCAATATTGGAGTTTTAGTGGTAGACTCCCAAGATCAGACATGAATTTAACTAATGAAATTAAATATTTAATCGATAAATTTTGGCATGATAATACAAGAGTATTACCTAACATTAGAGATGTCTTAAAATTAAGGGTGGGTTCCAAAATCCGTGAACCTCATCCAAAGCATCTCTTAGATATGACTCAAACTGAATTATATAAAAAAAAATTAGATGCTTCAATCTTACCATTGAATATTAACATAAGTCAAAGATCATTTGAAAATTGTAAACCTTGGTATGTTAGAATTAATAAGCAATGAATGTCTTGTTGTTGTAAGATTCATGTACGATTTTGCTATTATTATGATATATTTTGATATATACAATGCACTTTGCATGCTAACCAAATTATGCAAGACATTTGTGGTATTAATATTCCACTTGAGAGAATCAAATATTTTATAGTAGGTTTGTTTTGTGATCCCTCTTTAAATGGAAACTCATTTTTTTTAAAAGCATGCATTTCTGGAGAATGCAATAGATGTGGTAACTTTTCATTATTAGGAGAATGTATGCATGAAAGTAGTTTAGATGAATTTGGACAACAATTAGTGGATGTAATTTTTTTTTTAAATGTTGAGTATTTTTTAAAATATGGAAAAACTAGAAAAAGTGTTGAGCTAATTGTGGAAAAAGTTAGTGTGCATGCTTTAATTAATGAATTTAAAGATAAGTTTTTACCTAAATATGTTCAACACTCTTAAAATGCTCATTGGCTTGATAATCAATTTTGTTTATGTAAAAACATATTCCCAATTGGAACTATATTATCAACTCCCCTTAATCCACCCTATTGCGTCCCCTTAATCCACTCTCTTACATCCCTTGAAGTCATTTTATCAACTCCCCTTAATCCACCCTCTTACATCCTCTTAATCCACTCTCTTTCATCCCTTGAAGTCATTTTATCAATTCCCCTTAGTCCACTCTCTTGCACCCCTTAATCCACTCTCTTACATCCCTTTAATTCATTCTATCAACTCCCCTTAATCCACCCTCTTACGTCCCTTCAAGTCATTCTATCAACTCCCCTTAATCCACCCTATTACATCCCTTCAAGTAATTCTATCAACTCCCCTTAATCAACCCTCTTGCATCCCCTTAATCCAATCTCTTACATCCCTTTAAGTCATTCTATCAACCCCCCTTAATCCACCCTCTTGCATCCCCTTAATCCACTCTCTTCCATCCCTTTAATTCATTCTATAGACTCCCCTTAATCCACCCTCTTACATCCCTTCAAGTCATTCTATCAACTTCCCTTAATCCACCCTCTTGCATCCCCATAATCCACTCTCTTACATCCCTTTAAGTCATTTTATCAAATCCCCTTAATCCACCCTCTTACATCCCCTTATGCCATCCTCTTAAAGGGCTCTCATAATTACCCTTAAGCCATCCTCTTAGGACCTGTTAAGCCAATCCTAGGGTTCATGAGATGCATCCTCTTAAACCATCCTCTTAACTCCCCTTAAGGAATTGTCTTAAGACCCCCCTTAAGCTATATATCCTCTTAGGTCCCCTTAATCCATCCTATGGAAAACATCATTTCAATTTGTATGGAATTTACTATATACTGTTATTTTCTCGCATGAATTTTTTACTTAAATGATTCATAAAAATTGTAGTTACATTAATTATTTTTACAGGTTCTCATCAAGTCAGTCTACGATGTGATTGTTCAACTGAAAAATTATTTTATCAAGAGACTGTAAATATCAATTTTTTGTCTTCACCTAAAAGTTGATAAGCTTTAATTGTATCTACATGTACATATATGTTTCATCATGTTATACAGTTGTATTAAACATCTTGATATACATTATATATGTTTTTTCGATGTCACTTTTTATTTATATCTCGTTCCAATTTTATAGATTATACATTTTATGTCTTGTATTTACCACATTTTATATAATTATTCAATTGTATAGATTATACATTTTATACATACAAGGAGATAGTTTTTTGTTTATTGATTCAAATATTTTCTATCTAATTGGAAAATAGTTAAAATTACTTGCCCTTAATTTATTATGAATTTGATCTAAACTATCTAAGGAATGTTTTAATTTGTCACATAACCATGTGATAAATTATATATATGAAATTTGATTCTAGAGAATAATTTATATAGTGCATGTATTACTTGAAAATTAGATAAAGTATAAATATAGATATGTATGAGTGCATATAATCATGAAAATGAACATAACACGATCTCATAATTGATTGCATATATAATCATCATATTAAAGTCAACTGACATAAATAAACACAAATATGTTAATAACATGTTCAAAATAAAACTAGAGATAGATGGTCCATAAAATTTATATGTCAATTCCAACACATATATTTAAATAAAACTAGAGATCTATAGTCCATAAAATATAAAACCATCTAACTTTCAAGTTGATCAGTCAAATCAAGTCTCTTCTTTGTTCCCTGTCGACTAGATGTACCCACATCATGTTGTAAAAGAGTATAAGAAACTTGAAATTAGATTTAAATTTAATTAGAAATTTTGATATAATTAAACATATTTAAACTTGAAAATATAAACTTTTAGTTAAAAATAAATTTAATTAAATATCTAGTAAATATAGTAAAAATGATTTATAGTATGCACAAATTACCATATGATCATGTGAATCTACTGACACATTTTCTTCAATGGGTACCTACTCATAACTATCACTTGAGAAGATGCAAATGCCTGATCTGCTATATCCTACATATTCATATAAGGCAAATAATATGTGAAAACATCGAATATATATATATATATATATATATATATATTTAAAAGGTTCGTAAAAAATCTATAGGAGATTTAAAGTAAAGTTTACAACCTTGAATGATATGACCTCATGATCATGCACCTGAGATTTCCCATGCAAAAATGTCGACGATGTCTCAGGTGCGCTTGCCATGAGTATCTCATGAAATCCCTGCATATAGATGTACAATAGTTCGTATAGATCATTCACACCTATGTATGTAAATGAAAAAATTAAATTAGATATATGATGTGTATTTAATTTAAACATAACAAACTTTTGAAAGCACACACCTGAGCTGATGATGTCTCAAGAGTGCTCACCATTGTAACTTGTGGTTGGTTAGTACTAGGTATCGTATGACCTCCCTACATCTAGATATAATATATCAATTCACACGTATGTAAAAATTCAAATTAAATTAGATATATATCCACACAAATTATTTAATATATATTGCTTCAAGTACCTATCTTAAAGGTGAGCCTAGATCTACAACACTTGACATATACACACAATGATCATATTGAGTTTCAGGCATCACGTGGTCATGCGTCTACACCAAAAACTTATTGAATTAATATTATATTTGTAGACACGTAAAATATACTGATTGAGGTTGTGCACTTGACCCCGACCTACTAACATCATTTCTTCCTGAATCATCCCTTGGTCTAACCATTTAATCAAATCTCCTTATCTGATTAAATTCATCAACTTTCATCCCTTAATTAAATAAATCATTTTATCTAGTTAAGTCAGCCTCTTTTGTTAATTAAATCAATTCATCTGATCTAATTATCCCTATTTAATTAAATAATCAATTTATTTGATTAAATCTCTAAAGTCTATCCATTAAATTAAATAAATTAAAACCTTATTTGATTTAATCTAACACCATCTATTTTAATTAAATAAATCAAAATCCTTATTTAATTAATCTCTTGTCATATTCCTCTCTTATTTGATTTAAATAAATCCATAAATTTGAGTCAAATAGGTCACATCATCTAACCTCTCTCGTTAAATTAATTAACCTTTGATTAATTTAATCTCATCTCATGTCCCATCCTCTAGATAATGCAAGTTGCACATGAAAATAGATTTAATTCATTTATTAAATCTCTATTTTCCTCTCAAGGAATCTTTTGGAATATTCTCTCAATTTGAATTCAAAAATTCCAAGTCAACATGTACATCCAACAAGGAAATAACTTCATTTTACATGTCCTTTTCCTTGAGCCAAGTGGCATTTATTACAATTTCCCTTTCCTCTTGCAAGTCATTTCAACAGATTTGAATTTCAAAATTATGCATTTATTGGCACATTCCCCAAATCTTGCACATCCTTCATCCATTCATAGATTGACAAGTGGCATCATGCCATTGGATGAATGTTAGTCCCACATTGCTCCAATTTGGACATTAATCTATCTTGGAACTCTATAAATAAAGAGCTCATATCCTCATTCGATCATCGACAATTTATGCAAAGTTACCATGCTCAAATATCTCTCAAAGTTCATCCATTATTATTGAGTCCTTAGCTAGGTTTTTGCAGATTTTGGCTTGGAGCTCTCAACCTTCATCAACAAAGTGGACCAATCTCATCAATATATCAAGTTTACATCTTAGGAATTGGGAAAGGGCCAATTTTCACATCAAATTGGCACCAATTCCCCCATGGGAACATGAGTTTGCACATTTAAATTAGGATTCAATCTTTGTTTTATCATTTCCATTGTGTTCTTCACTATTTTCTTCCTAGTTTGAATGTTGTAAATGGATTTCATGGGGAGTCCTTCTTTTAGCTTGCAATCTCTTGTTTAACTTGTTTATTCTTGTTGCTTTGCAGGTACTAGGATTGGGGTTCGCACATTTGGTGCTAGAAGGAGGGCTGGATATCATTCTCTATCACTTTTTCCCAAAATTTCTGCATTTTTGCTCATATATAGAAAATTCCAATGCTGGGAGCTCATTGTCGCTATTTTGGCGCCACTGTCTCTTCAGCATCGCTATATAGTGTCGTGGGAGACTCAAAGTGCGATGCTGGACTCATCCTGCCAAGAAAATTTGAATTATAAACTCCGCCGCTAGACTCGTTGATTCATAGGGAATTTTCAAAAATATCAAACTACGAGTCTAGAAGAAAATTGCGACATTGGGTGAAAAGTGCAACGTCGTTGAGCCCTCTATCCTGACACAGAGCGGTGCTAACTAGAAAGTGGCGTTGTGAGAGCACCGCTCAGAAATCAAACTATGATGCAGTTATGAGTTGCGACACTAGAAGGGAGTAAAAAGGGGAAATTTAATTTTAGCACATGCTCTTTGATTAATGATTAATTTTCCCTATGTTTTCTGCTTTTTGGTCTTTGTATTTTCTAGAATCTAATTGATTTTTTCCTTTGTAGGTTGGAAATTGAAATTGAAGAAAGGAAAAGCAGGAGGGGGATGTTTCATCAAATCAAAGTGTTTTTAAACACTTTAGTGTTTGGTTAACACTTTTAAGGAATTGTTATCACTTCTTTCTTAGGAAACTAGTTTTCATTTGGGTTTAAAAAGAAACTTTCCATTTCTTGCAAAAGGCTAAAATGAACATTAGGATCACAACACACTAGTGTTTGTTTCTTTGGTTAAAAATTGAACAAGATGTCTCTCACTTGTTTTTTGGTGCTTAAAAAGAACTCACATTTTTCTTTGAGGATTTAAAAAGAACAAGTGCAACATTGTTTTTTTGAAGGCTTACTTGAACTAACATCATTGAAAAAGGACGTATGCGCTTCTCTCGCGCTTTATAGCGATCTTGAGAATCAAAAGGCCTTTTTCATGATTTTAGGTTGAGACAAAGCAATCACCTACACACTTCGATTTGGGTTTAAAATTGAACAAAATCTTGTGTGAGTGTGAGTGGGGGCATTGTTGCGTATATTCTCTCTCTTTGTTGCCAACAAGGATTGATCGAGTTACTAATATTGTTCTTCATTCACTTTTGTTTATCCTATAGGGCCTTTCTTGGGGAAAAAGTACTCACCCAAGGGAATGACTCAACCGGTAACACTCTAAAGCCAAGAGTATTTCCAACTGGTATATAAATGTGGGTATTGGAGTAAACACCAATATCACATGGTTGATTCCGACAAGATGGATCTGAAATGGGACTCTTGTCATATGGGTCAATCTCCATGAATGGAAAGTCCTTATTAAAACCAACGTGCTAGAATTTTCCAAAATCCTTTAATCTATTTGTTGGTGCAAGAACGGTCATTCTGAAGCCACCCCACACTTTTACGGTCTTTTAGTAGAAATGGAAAACATGCCATGGGAGTTTCATGGGTGTTGATGCTTGGCTGTCCCATATAAGTGAGTGCCATGGAGGGGAGCCAGTGGGGTCAAGCATCTAACCATTCACTAAAGATAAGCGTAGCTGGACTTGTCCAAGTGGGAATCCAACAAATATTGTCTTAAACATCCATAGGGTTCTACTCATTCTTGGGTTACAAAATGCATTGCTTAATCGAAAACATCTTGAAAACCAACACTTAACATCATCATCCAAATTTCAAACCCTTTTGGAGACAAATTCCATTGACTCAATCCATATGTTATTGCTTTCCCTTGGGATTCACATCCTTAGAGGTTTCTAAACATTGGATTACATCTCGATTTGTCTCCTGAAATAAACAATAGGTAAACCATTGCCTTAAGTTCATCGAATTTCCACATAACATACTTTGTGGGGTTTGAAGAAATTAATACATTGGACATCTTAGTTTGAAAACTTAATCAAAGAAAGTGTTTTTGGTAAAATAAAGCCATTAAGAAAGATAAGAAAAATGAACTTTCATGTGTGTTGAAACCTCCCGATTCTCAAAAAGTTCAAGGTCCAAAGAAAAGATCATTGGTTCAAAATCCAAAAATGTGTGTTCAAAAGAAATCACTTCTTGGTCACAAAGGTCTATAGGAAGCATTTTCATGTTCTTCAATACCTAGGTCTAGGCAAACAAAGTGTCCTTTTTAGGTTCATCTTAGGATCAAAGAAAATCAAAATCTTTTCATCCATTCTTCAAAACATCAAAAAAAAATTCATCTCACCATCACCTTTTGGAAAATCTTGAAATCATCCTTAATGCTAGGCCTTTTGGCAAAATTAAAATCATCAAAATCCTTGAGACTAAATCCTTGAAAACATTATCAAAATCACCTTTGGCTAGGTATGTGTAGATGCATCCTTTTGTATATTCTTAGTCAAAGTTATCAAAATCATCTTGTTTAGCTTAGTATATGTAGATTAATCCTTCTTCATATACTTAGTGAAACTATCATCTTGTTTGAATAGGTGTGGGTAGATACATCCTTCTCCCCACACATATTCAAATAATCATCCTTTGAAAAAATCTATCCCTTAGATCATCATCCAACATCTTAGGGTCTTTTTGTTCAAAATCCAAATCAAAATAAAAAATCAATCAAGGACAAATCCCAAGGGAAAATCAAAATAAAAAAAACTGAAACATATCCAAAAGTCCCAAAATCCTAGTATCTCCTTCAAGATTTACCAAAAGATCATAACACCTACATCATCCATCCCTAAACATCATCATCACATCATCACCTTTCGATCCTCAAAATATCCTAAGAACGTTTTACTTTGGGCATAAAATAAGGATCAATCTAAAGAATCAAGAGATTCATCTCCCATATTTTTGAAAATTGATCCTTGTTTTATGGTTCAAACTAGATCTCAATACAAGAAGACTATGGAAGCCAACAAAGAAACACCCACTTCAAGCGATCTTAGCCAAACAAATGTAGAATGAATCCCACCGAATCAAGTAATCCTTTGGCCATCTCATCATCGCAAAATCCGCAAGAAGAAAACCAAGGAGAGGACCTTACCTTTGGAATGTCTCATGAAGAAATGACTGAAATGCTCCAAAATCTAGAGAACCATAAAATAATCAACATCATGATGAGGCTTAACCCTTCGTTATACATGCTTGAGTTAGCGAAACAAGGAGCCAAACTACCTTTGGATTTTGACGTGAGTACCATAGTGGAGACATATTTTCCTCCCATCTCATCCACCATTCCCATCTCATCTACACCCCCATCCCAAAACATCACCCAAAACATTCCGCAAATCACAACATCTTTTACTCCAACCCAACACAATGTTAACAAGGGAAACACATTTCTCAATGCCATTCAAGAACACCCCCTTGTTAATAATCAAAACTTAGATGCAAATACCACCTTGGAACAAAACATATCCCAAAACCCATTACATAAGAATGTTCCTCTCACCTTCCAATATGATCCATCATCATCATTTTTTCATGCAATGCCTCAAACTGCTCTCCTCACAAATTCGCAAGAGGAAGGAGACATGTTCAGACCAGGGGGCATCTTTGACACCACAACTTTTTCACAAGAACTTGCACCCCTCACATTTCCATCTCTTCCACCATTGCCATTATCATCCACACCAATCCTTGGTTTAGGGCTTCCCCCTCGACCAAGTATCGATCAAAACAACATCACAAATATCAACCAAAGCATTATGACAAACACTCAAAACTTGTCGTCAACATTGCAACAACAGACAACAAACGCACATGCAATTGCAACATCATCGAACACCCTTCTAACATTGCAAAGCATGGTCTCTCAAGGACCAACCACCACATCAACACCACCATCCAACACTCAAAACATCAACACGACATCATCACTCACCACAAACACCATTTCGAATCCACCACCACCCCCACCACCACCAACTTCCACCACATCAAACCAATACAACGCGACATTGCAAGTTGCTTTTCAAAGGGGATTCCAACAAGTGAAAAAACAAAAAGCCATACACCTAGATGCTCAACAAGCTGTTGAAGCTGTGCAAGCTGCCCAAGCAGCCCAAGCTGCACTACAAACGTAACAAGCTGCACACTCCAAAGCTTTATTGCAACAACAACAAAAAGTCGCTCAAGCTGCACAAGCCACACAAGCATTGCAAGCACAAAAGGCCAATCAAGAAAAAATTCTATTGAAACAACATGCAACATAAGCACAAGCTCAAGAGAAAGCTCAATATTAGGCACAACAAACCCAATATCAAGCACAACTTCATGCACAAAGACAAGCAACGCAATTACAAGCATATCAGCAAGCATTAAAGCAATATCAAGAGCAGCAAGAAGTAGCACAATTGGAAGCCAAACAAAAAGCGTTGTTGGAACAAAAAAAATCCCAACAACAAGCACAACATCAAGTGCAACAGCAAGCACAAATCTTAGCACAACACCAACAAGATCAACAATAGGCGTTGTTCATACAAAAGCAGGTGGAAGCCTACCTCGCTCGGCAGAACATACAAATACCATAAAAAAACATGCTAAAAAACCCACCCATCCAACCAATGATTGAAACACCCCAAAACACTTCCATCCCACCCCATGATCTATAAAATGATGTAACGGTACAAATCAGGTTGCTCTCACAACAAGTGCTTGATCTTCAATCAGGGCAAACAACGAAGACACCAAGCAACTTGTGTCTGTATCCATTCAACAAGAACCTAGTGATGAAACCATTCCCCAAGGGATTTAAAATCCCAAAATTTGACAAATATTGAGGGACGGGAGACCCTGAAGATCACATCAGGGAATTCTAGGGTGATCCCACAATAGTGGTTTACAATTTTTGGTCAAACTGGACACTGATATTTTTTTTTTACAATCTCCACATTTGGGCACCTATAGCAATTAATTAAACCGTAAGGAATTTGAAGATGATGCAAACTAGAATCTTGTCATGTTTTGTCTGTAGATTCCAAAAATATTTTTTTCAATTTTTTTGGAATCGGATTGCACTTCTTTTTCCATCTCCCACGAAAATTGGTTTTTTCAAAAAACAACATTTTTAAAAAGTGACGCACACTGTATAATGCATAACTTTTTTCCTTGAAGGAATAAAATTTGAATTCTTTCAAATTTAGATTTCTAACTCGATATCTAGTGCTTCCACTTGGTTAGATAGTTTTTATTGAATATTTTTTCTTTAATCAAGTTTCAAAGTCAAATCAATTACAATTCAGGACATAACACGACCATTATAATGCATAAATTTTATTGTATGTATCAGAATTCTTTTTTTTTTTTTTGTTGGATCAAGGACTCCAATATCTGGTGCACTCATATTTTTAAATTTTTTTTTAATCATCTTCTATTTTTCCACTTGTGCAGAAAAAAGAGTTTTGTTTTCATTGAAAAACCTATATTTAATAAAACTTAAACAACAGATAGATAATATAATCAAAACATACTAAAATTATATTTGTTGGATAGCTTGTTTTGAGGGGAACCCGATACTAGTTGGGTTTTTGAGATCTCCTCCATTTTAATTCTCAAATTGAGCTTCAAAGTGAAAAATTCTCAGCAATTCTGTTGCCTTAGGAAGCAAGGATGAAAAAACATGGCTTCGGTCGAACAAATGTTCGGTCGAAGAAAATAGAAATAATCGATTGAACATGGGTTTGACCAAACCCATGCTCGACCAAACCCACAACAAATGGAATAAAAAAATGATTTTAAATGGGATCGACCGAACATTCTAAATATGTTTGGTCGAACACCTTGTTTTTAATATTAATATAAATATTATCTATATTCTTTTTAAATGATAACTTAAGAGAAAGATATGGAGGGAGTGGGGGTAGGTGTCAAGGCTTAAATTTGATGGCCATATGACCGTATTTAAATATTTTTTCCATAGAGTACAATCAAAATTTTAAGAAGATTGTAAAAGGAGATATTTTGGATAAACTGTAAAAATTTATATAGAATTATAATGATATATATGTTTGATTTATATATAATTTTACATACACTAAGGTATATCATAATGTTTTAAGGGTACCCTTGAATAGATAACCGTAATTAAAAAATTTGTTGAGAGGAAAATTCGACCATCAAATTTAATCCTTT
>VDFB02281492.1:410238307-410251667 GCA_007258455.2 Sequoia sempervirens
TTTTGTTGAGGAGTATAAGGAACTATTTTTTGCACCTTAATACCATAATTTTCACAAAATGACTCAAATGCATAATTGCAATATTCACCCCCATTATCCATCCTTAAGCATTTAATTCTTTTGCCACTTTGATTTTCAACTAATGCCTTAAACTTTTGAAACACTTCAAACACTTCTTTTTTTCTTTCAAGAAAATAAACCCATACTCTCCTGCTGTAATCATCAATAAAAGTGAGAAGATACCTGGATCCTGAAAGTGAAGGATATCCTGGTTCACATAAATCACTATGAATGAGTTGCAGCGGATGATTAGCTCTCCATGCTTTACCTGAATCAAAAGGATCTCGATGATGTTTCCCTAACACACAACCTTCACACACACCTTCACAAGCTGAAATTTTTGTTAATCCTCTAACCATATCCATTCTAACCATATCTTGTAATTTTCTATAATTTAAATGTCCAAGTCTAGCATGCCAAAGTTTTGACATATAATCAGTCTAAGCAATGAAAGCATGAGAGAGTGTGTATTTATTATCAACAAACCCCACAAATTTAAATAGGTTCTCTTCATGGTCAACTCTACCAATAGCAATTATATTGCTTGATTTTTTTCTATCTCTAACAATAACTTGATCAACAGTGACAAAAAACTCATATCCAGCTTGAACTATTTTGTATACTAAAATAAGATTCACCCCCAATCCTTCAACCAGTAAAACATTTTTCAAAGACCCATTTGTTACATTAATAGTTCCTGTTCCTAAAACTGGAAGTTTCATTTTATTGCCAATAGAAATTTCTTGATCTGAATTCTTCCCTTCATAAAAATCAATAAACAAAGATCTATCCCCAGTCATATGAGATGATGCCCCCGAATCTAAAATCCATTCTTTATTAGAATCTGAAGCAAAGTATCCCCCCTTAACACTATATTTACTCTTGGGTGTAGCAATTACCTCCTCATTTGATTTCTCTTGCCTTTTTAAAGATATAGCTACGAAACTATGTTTATCCTTCTTTCCATCCTTAAACCTTTCTTGCTTGGGCTTATATTGCTGCCTTTCATTGTCCCTCTTCTTCAAACAAAATTTCTCCATGTGATTCTCACCCCCACAATACCTGCAAATAATGGGCTTTCTTCCAGCTTGCTTTTCTGCACCATCATTTCTAGAAAAATGGTTAGAACCTTCATTATTTCAAAATTTATTATTTCCTTTCCAATTCTTTTTTCCATCATTTCTAAAAAATTTACTTTTGGTTGTATATGCATGATTCTTCTTAATATGCCCTTCTTTAATAAGTTGAACTTCTTCATCTAAAACAGACTTGCAAAATTGATCAAAAGTTTGCTGGGGGGTATTGGGATTTAGTTGAAGAACCCTTTTCCTTGATTCCTTAAATACTTTATATGGCTGGGGAAGCTTACTTTCAACCATTGCAATCAACTGAAAATCTTTTTTTGCATATTTAGCACTATTTTTTTTAGCTGGGCATTTAAAAAAGTAACTTCATTGAAGTAATCAGACATTTTTTCAAAATCAGATGGATCTAAATTCATCAATTTTTCTTCTATACTAAACATGCTAGCAATGTCTGCATCTTTATAATCCTTTTCTAAATTCTCCCACAGCTCTATTGGATTATCAACATCAACAAATCTTCTATTTAGATTGGGGCTCAAAGCTTTACCAATAATACCTCTAGCTTGCTCCAACTTGCATTTCCACAACTCCTTTTCTCTATCATTTTGGGGTTCTCCAATTTCTTTATTCACTATCCTCCATAGAGCCTTTTCTCTCAAAGCATTCTTGACTGCAATCTTCCAATCTGCAAAACCACTTCCATCAAAGATAGACAAAACTTCATTTGCAGAGCCCATGTTAGAAAAAAAAATCAACTTTCAAACAGATCTAGCAATACTCCAGCAATATAACAGCCCTGCAACAAAATATCACTCCAATAATATATCAGCCCTGCAAACAAACCACTTCTAGCAATATATTTTCCTGCAACATATCCCTCTAACAATATTTCTAGTTGAACCTCTAGATGAATCTCCAGCTGAATCTAGCCAAATCTAGCTCTGATACCATGTTAAAACAGGCCCAAAATATAACAACAGCAACAAATAAATAAAAACAGGGCAAAACAGGGCATAAAAATAATAAGCAACAGCTGCAAATATAACAGTCTAACTTGTATTCCAAACAATCCAACAACTTACAACTGCAGTGCTGTTTGTAATGAACAGCTTCATATTTATAGTGGAGCTTGGAAACTTCTAGTAATCTAGAGACTTCTATAGCTAGAATGTTCTTTTTATGAACAACTTCTAGTTATTTCAATATTCTGGAAAATTCTTACATTCTAGAAACTTCTTTACATTCTAGACAATCTTACTTCCTAACAATTATTTGGCTGTAATGCATTCAAAGCTGCAGTCATTGGACTCAAGGCTTGTTTGCATACCCCTAATCAAGCTTCCACTTTTGTTGTATGATGTATCGTTGTCAAGATATTTTTGGTGAAATCAGGAGGAACAAAGGTAAAATTTTGAGATTGGGATTTGTAAGGATTATGTCTCCAGCTTCCACGAAAGCCGAGAGTTCCTGCATTGGCCATTTTGTTTCGAGGAAATCCTCAGAGAGAAGCAAAATTACTGCTTTGCATGTCTTAGCGGCTTCAACTATACGAGAGAGGAAATCTTCTCCCACTGGCAAACTTTCACTATATTCACCAAAGAAGCAGGACACGCCTTGGCTTCTCAGGTCTCGGTATAGTTGCCTAACCAAATTTTTCTGTTTACTGCTGTGACTGAGAAATACATTTTTAGCCAAAAAATTATGTCCGTAGTCACTGATAATTGAAACAATAAAGTGAGTTCTAAAATTGGATTTATATGGCGGAGAAAGACAGAAACGTTCAAATGAAACGTTTCTCACCGGCGGATCGATTTGTTGGGTTGGGAGGAATCTTTTGTGCGTAAATTTGTAGCCTCCCCGGTCAAACGTTGAGCTTGAGAACATTCTCCTCTGCTTAATTTCTTCAATTGACTGGGGTCGCCACAGGCTAAATTGGGTTGGACAGTGTTGAAGAAATCTGAAACTACCTGTAGCCATTAAATATAATTAATACATAAGCCTATGACAAAATCAAAAGAAGGTAGCAAGGTTTTCTCACCCGACACATTCGTACTTGTCCTTGCTTACAAGAGATATGATACCTTGGCGAGCGTTTTGGTAGTATACGCCAGATTTCTTTCACAATTTCATCTCTGAACTTCACTTCATCATCACCTTCTAGACATCCCCTATCATTTGGCCGTAATGCATTCAAAGCATGTTGGCATTGGCGTCGTTGTCTGCTCCCCATGTTTGCCACTTTCCTTTTGGCCTTAAGCGTAATGTTTTTAAGATCATCCGGTGTGATCCGGAAAAACAAGGGTACAATTTTCAGATTGGGATTCGTACGGATTACGTCTCTCGCTTCCACGAAAGCAGAGAGTTCCAGCATTAGCCACTTTGCTTCGAGGAAATCCTTAGAGAGAAGAAAAACTGCTGCTTTGCATGTCTTGACAACCAGCGCTATATGGAAATCTTCTCCAACTGGCCAACATTCACGATTCTCACCAAAGAAGCAGGAGACGCCTTGGTCTCTTAGGTTTGTGTATAGCTGCCTAAGAAAAAATTTTCTGCATACCACTGTGACTGAGAAATACATCTGGAGGCAAAAACTTTTGTCCATGGTCACTGATAACGGAAATAAAGTGAGTTTAAAGTCGGATTCATATGGAAAGACAAAACGTTGATAAAATTGCATCTCACCTGCGGATCTGTTCGTTGGGCTAGGAAGAATCATTTGTGTGTAAATTTGTTCTCTCGGTCCAACGCGGAGCTTGAGAATGTTCTCCGCTACTTAATTTTTCTTCGATTGATCTTTCATTAAATGATGCATGTGCATCGCCGCCACGCAACTTATTCTAACTATAATCGTAGAAGATAAAATGGCTTTCAAATATATAATTTTCATGGGTTTGTAATCTGCGATGGCTTTTTATATAGAAAGATCATATACGTTCAGTTGATTTTTAGCCAATAGTTAGCCGATGGTTATTAATGAATGCACTTTGAAAAAAGCTGTCTACGCCTGAGCAGTTTTTAACTCGCCATGAAATAAATTTTATCTCGCCGTTAAAAGGTTTCACATTCTCCAACCAATTTTAAAGTGCATTGGATATTTTGTTGTAAAGGCTGCAAAACTCTTGTTGGCAGTTCAGAATTAATTTCTTGGCGTCAGAACATTTAGTGGATTGCATCATATCCGGCAGATCAATAGAAAAGAGTTGCATTTAATGTTTATGTTTAACTAGCTGCAAAAAAATTAGTACTGTAAATCTCCGAATCAAATCTAATTTCATTGGCCCTAAGTCCCAGATATTTGTAGTAGGTAGATAGGTTTTGGTTCATCTCATTTGAAAAAACTTCTGCAGTGGTAGGGTTTCGTAAAATTTTCATGCAACTCCACCCAATTTCTAATCGCTAATGTTACATATGCTTAGCTACCTCGCGCAGATCTTGAGAGGTAGTAATTCTTTTTGTTTTTTTAAACTATAGGAGAGAAGAAAAATCCTAAATTATCATAGCGGATTGTTCTTGCTTCCATCCACAAAGTGATTGATAATTTATATCAGATTCCGACCATGGCGAACATTACCAAGTGATAAAGTGTATTGTAATATTATTTGCTTGCCCAAGGGGCCAATCCTCTGTCTATTCCATGTTTGAGATTCATCCATGTTTTCATTTGTTCAAAGAATTTATGATGCATATGCAGACGAAAGGTTTGCTCGTTTTGGTGGATATTTATAACCATTTTTTATTTATTTAAAATTTGGTAAATTTTTTTTAAGGGATGCATGAAGGGGTATTGGGATGCATTAGCTCATGAGAAGCAGAGATCTTTAGCTCATTCTGGACATTACGAATTTTGACCAATTTGTTCATGTATATATCATTGTGCTATTATTAACTTGCATTCCAATCTTGAGGTCTGTATATGTTATTGTACCAAATTGACTTCGGCATCCTACCTTGCTTTTCATATTGATTTTTTCTTTTGAAATTCTAGGACTATTGATTTCTGGGTGTTTAAAGTTTTCCTCTGGGATTTCCATGGACAGTAAAGGAACATGTATTCTGCTTCTCTTTGGCTCCCTTCTTTATCGTTTCCTAGGTACAGAAGCAAATAGGCTACACACCATAGATATCAAATACCCTCAGCTTTTTCCTGAGGGCTTTGACTGGGACCCAAAAAATCAGCATTTCATAGTGGGTTCTATGAGTCTGGGCACAATTCATAAAGTCTCAGGTGCAGGTGTTGTAGAGGATTTTATCAAGGACAACGACTATGCAGGCCGAGCAGCTGTGTTGGGAATCGCTGTAGATACTAGAAGGAACAGATTTCTTGCGGTGATCCACAGATCACAACCCAGAGGAGAAGAAGAACCAGGGCTCAATGCCCTTGCAGCATATGACTTAAAATCTGGCAAAAGGTTCTTCCTTGTAGAGTTAGACCACGTCGGAGTTGAACAAGGGGAAAGAGTTGCGGCCAATGATGTAGCTGTGGATCCACTTGGAAATGCATATGTCACAAATTCGGCAGGTAATTTTATATGGAAAATCACATTAGAAAGGTGTGCTCTTGGTTAGCCAGAGTAATTTTGGGATGATTTATAAAGTTAACCTTGATGATGGGGCAGTTAAACTTGTGAAAATCTCGAAGCCTTTGCCTGGGGCTGATGGGATAACTGTAAGGCGGGATGGGGTGCTTTTGGTGGCTTCTTGCCACACGATGTGGTTTGTGCAGAGCCCTGATAATTGGGGTGTGGCCACTGTTGTAGATGAGGTGTCAATTAAGTAGGAAACCTCTTCCATAAAAAAATATAACTAAAATTATATCTAAATATAAAATCTATTTTTATTTTTTTAATTATTATTTTTTATTATACAATATATATTTAATTTATTATAATTTTAGAAGGCAGACATACTTTTCAACCCTTTACTATAACTTAATCATACACAATTCACCGCTAGCAATTCATCCACAGAAAATTCACCACAGGAAAATTCACCATCAACAATTCACTGCGGAAAAATTCACTCACCATGACAATTCACCATGCCAAAATTAACAATTTTCCTAAAATTAATGCTTTGAAATTTCCTTTTATTATATCAATTAATGTAAAAAAAAATATTTCTACTGGATAACCAAAAATGGTTCTCTATTTCTGTGATGCTTGATTTTATAGCTATTATAGCGAGTTCTCTGTTTCCTTACTGTTGGTTTGACATATCAGCTTTCATCTATCTCCTTTAATGGTTTATTTGTAAACATTTTCATAACTTAGATACAAAATAAAACCCAAAAAATTTCTCATTTCCTCTGTTATAGTTGTACGAATCTAAAGCGGCGCTGTAAAGGGCATTTTGACATAGCACAAAGACGTTCGTAAAACCCCTTTTAACTTGTAGCTTAGTGATTGATAATCTGGACCTGGGGACGTTTGCCAACCTTCCGTTTTCAGTATAGAATTAATTCTTATGGCTAATTATTGTGACATGGTAACGAATAACAAATCAAATGCTACTTGGTCGTTAAGCATTTTATTAACAGATAAATCTTTAGTCGGACCCAAAGAAACTAAATCTACTTTCCTCCTCCACAATTATACAGACTGTAAAGGGTACTGAAAAGGCATATACAACACAGATTTTGCTTATAAACTACTACTTCTCACGTACCTGGTTTATTAACCTTCCTTTTCACTGGTATTGGCGTAGCGGCAGATGCCATCTTGCTCATAAACCAACTAGAACGAATTCTTAAGATTTAGAGCTAAACAAATCAAATTTCTTCAGAACAAAGAAGGGTTTCTGCAGTGATAAAGGAGAAGGCAGGATAGATATGTCCAGATGAGTCCCAGCTAACCTCGCTAGGAAAGTGCCGAGGAAAGAAGGAAACTTTCGTGAAGGTGCAGAAGCGTTGATAGACGATAGCTTGTGTACCATAGAATTTACAAGGACATTTACTGTAGAGTTGTTTCTTTCAATAGAAGAATATTGCTTTTTGCATGCAGACTACTTTGAATATAAGAGTATTGTTCTTTGCATCCGGAAAAGAATCTAGACTATACTGGATAGGGACCCACGGTCGTAGTGGGTTCTTATACTTTATTAGTTACTGCCGCAGGCAAATTTATACATCCATTCAATACAATTTTTTCCCCAATAAAATTAAATTTAAAAGTTGACCACTAAATCTATATAGTCTATATTAAATTGTTTGGTTTTCAAAAAAATGAAATATGCTTTTATCTTTTTTCCGATTGGTTGGTTTTGTCAACAGTCATTGCAAAAAATGAGAGTTTTTAATTTTACAAAAAATTTAAAGCCTACTAATTACATGAATGACAGATTGACTATTCACTGACATCCTAATAACGTAACATTTATATGTGGAAATTTTGTAAAAGCTTCTGAAAACTTAATAAATAATAAAAAAAGTTGGTGTTTTCTATGCTATGAAAACCTTACAGGCCAATTTACTGTTAGCAATAAATGTAAACAGTTAAATTTTTCTACTGAATTTACATATTGTGGTGACATCCTCTGAATTGACTGTGAAGAATAAATGTTAAAGTTAGATTGATCTACTCATATTAAATATAACACTTTGAATTTCATCTGTTTCCAATTTTGTCAATGCTCGATAAATAAATTAGAGTACAAGCATTTATTTTCGCATTAAGTGGGAGACAAAAAGAGAGTAAGTGCAGTCAAAATTTGCATCGGAAAAGACATGGAGGCCATAAAATCTTTGACTATGTAGATAAATCTAGCAAAATATTATCTCATATTGATGGAATGAAATAAATATTATAGTTTCTGTCAGACAATGATATCAATATAAAATAAATATTATAGTTTCTTCAGACAATAATTCAAAGAGTACAATTTGGATAGCTCGTAAACTGCAAAAATAGGATGAAACACTAAGTGTGCCATTCTTAAAGCACTGAAGGTGCCATTCTGAAAGCACTGAAGAGCATTCTGAGTGCTGACTATATAAGGTGTCTACTCTTCTACCTAATTCTAAAAGCACTGGTGTACATTTTTCTAGACACTAAGAAGGCTTTTTAAACAAGTGAAAATTGCAAAAAAAGGGTTGTGAGTGAGCAGAAAGTGGGGTGAGTTGTAGTGCTTGAGCAAGTCGAATCATTTGTGTTGTCAGTTGTAGTAGTTGAACAAGTTAAATCATTGTTAGAAGAGGTGCATCCTATCATCCTATTTTGTTTATTGTGATAGTTTTAAGTATCCTTTATAAGTATTTCTATTTAACAATATCTACTATGCATAAAGAGCTTATGTTTTCATTCCCTACATCTTTGTATTGCCAGTATTAGTATTCACCATTGTCCATTTTAAATCTAAGCTGACTATGTTTCTGTATTAAGACAAAAACACACAATAATTAGTAAGTCAATAAATCATTGATCCACAATAATAAAGATATTAGATGTAACTTTTTTAGACCTATGCACAAATAATGAGTTAAAGACTACTACCGGTATAACAAAAGCTGCAATCAAAGGAAAGCCCGATATTTAACATTTTAGTTAATTTTTTCAAAAGTATTTTACATATAATATAGAATTTTCCTCTCCAGTTTTTTAGAACAATACTTTTTGAGAACCCATCTTTTTTATTTTTAAAACAAATAGACTCTAAAAGAAATTAGAGAGATATTTTCAGATTTTCACCAAATTTGAGAAACTAAGAAATCAATATTGAAGAAGCTTCACAAAGTGTACTTCAAATTTTCCCTACCTTTGAAAAGGAAATTCTTTCAAGAAGCTCTATAGCAACAGCTCGATCAGCCCTGCCTCTTTCACAAATTCAAATCCACAAGGTTGTCCACTAACACGGTCCTTCATTATATCTAAGTTTGTAAGCTCTCCATACTTGTTGTCTGTGTAATTGAGCCTCATGGTAGACAAAATTTCCCCACAATTCATCTCGACAAAATACTAAGTGTTATAAGAATAATACCCTCATACAGAAAAAAAAACTCAACACTCTAACTCCATGGCAACATTAAAAAGGACTTAGAATTTCATCTACGCACAATAGTCAAGTTGCCCAGATAGGTACTAGAGAAAAAAATTCACAGTCCAAGCCCAATCTATAGCAATAGTTAAGCCACGATAGAGGAATTATGGAAAGGAGGTTATACAACATTATAGTTCAATTAACTACAAAAGAGAACAACCGCAACCATTTTGACAACTCTGCCACCGAACTTAAGTCCAAAGTAGGATTGTTATTTCATCCCCATTAAAGTAAAATTGCATCAATCCTACATTTTGAAATGGTTATTATGGAACCAGAATTTAAATCTACTTGAATTCATTCCTAAGTGAGCTATAATTGAAAGAACAAAGAGCTGAAAATTAAACACTCCAAAGAGCTGAAAAATATCAAAAACCCAAACATCCTTATTTAGAGTGGTAAGCAATTATTATCTTCCCACAACTGACCTCTGGCCATGCATCTATTCAAATCATCATCTAACCTATAGTGAACTTTCTGCCATTTTAACAGATCATTGTTACACAATGCAAAGACAGGTTTTGACATTTTTCTGAAAAGGGTTGTCACTATAGTCCATGCCTAACATCAGCTTTCACCCAAGATCTATTGCTCGATTTTATTTACTACTCTTTTATATATGGGCGTCACAGTTAAATATGGAAGGCTATACATCCAATTCTTTCATTTGACTGCTCTTGTGGCACTGAACACACATCTACGAAATTCTTGATGAAACATTTTTGTTCTTTTTCAACTGCTTTGTGACTACAAGCTTTTACAATTTTTAATTTTTCCAAGTGGAGAAAAATATAACATGCATATTGGTAGGTGTTAGGGGCACTTAGCGTTATTGCCAACTATAGATAGATACCTCTATTTGTCAAAAACATATCCAATCTTTTTAAAGGGTGTAAGACTTGACAGGTGGTTGAGTATACAGTGTTTTAGAACAAAGATTGTAATTAATTAATTTATATTTATGTTTTTCCTCCTGAAAAGCTTTCGACAGCTAAGAGAATTTTCCAATGGTAAACATATTCAAAATAGATTAAGTCATATTTTTGAGAAATGAATAAATAAAGGAAATTTATACAAATAACATTGGAGGAATAGTTAGATGGATAAACAGTATGGGCTAGTTAAATAAATATTCTAAGAAACTAAACATATGTTTGATTTCTTGCAGAAAATCACACAGCAAATTACTAGATATGGTGAAATGGAAAATATATAACAAGTGGAACAAATTGTACAACATATCAGGTAAGGATGTGTCAAATATTATTATATTTGTCTTTCTATGTAGCTTGTTCTAATTATCTTGCTGAATCAAAGATTTATTTTCATAATTTAGTGGAGGACTTACGCTTGAAAGCTGTCCAAACATAGGCCAAACGTATTATAAATCATTTCTTTGTTGATAGATAGGTATCTATCACTTTTACACTAATACTATGTCAACCTTGTTATACGTTTGTTGTTTTTCATAAAATGAACTTTGGTAGATGACTACTCATGCCAGGAGCTTGTGGATTGTAGACAATAACTTCTGGATTGTACACAAGAATTGGGCAATTAACTGGTGCTAATATCTTCATTGGTAAGGGCTTATTCCTTTGTCTCTAATAATAGTTTAAGTTTTTATTGTCTTATTTTGTTTGATTTCTAATGTGAGATGTTTTCTAATGCAAGAATTTTGATGCAACTTTATAGGTTTACAAGTTTGGAGGAGCAGTTAAGATTCAGAGGGTTGAAGGCATACAATATACAGATTATAAGTCTATGCTCTTTCAATAAATAGGTAAGTCTACAAGACTTTGCATTCATATTTAAAGAACACTATGTATAGGCTATTGTTAAGCCTGCACTGCTTGGTCAATGAGTTTCATTAAGATAAAATAACAAAGTGGTCCCACTTGATTTGTTTGGAAAAGATGTTTTGTCATAAGTGTTAAGAATAAATATTGTAAGTCAGGTGCATTTGCCGATTTCTTCAGCCATATGCTGAGATAAATGGCTCTAACTAGTTTTAACAAAGGAAACTTTATACAATCTTAGGGCCCTTTAACATTCCTTTCATGTTAATAATAAAGTTTCACTAACTTTTTAGGACCACCGCTATCATAACAGCCTTGTAGCTATCTTTTCATTATTTTTCTCTTTTGTTAAAATGCATAGTTTACTCAGAATATGGCTTAGCAATGTTACTTATACGTAAATAGGCCCTCATCTTAACAAGGCTTTACAATATCCATCTAAGATTATACATTTATTTCTAGTGATGGCTGGTATAATGACCCCAGTTCTCAGCTTCCAATAGATAAAGCTTTGTAAAAGTAGATTTGAAACTAATGGGTTATTGAACGAGTATCATAAAGTGACTAAACATAATTCTGTAAGCTACTTTATTTAGAAGAATCGTCAATCTTCTTGATTGTTGTAAAATGCACTGGAATCTACCATTAAATTCTATGTTAGAAGAACTAAATAGTGAGAAAGCCTTGTTCTTTGATGATGAGATTCAAAAAAAATTGTTATCAATGATGCAAGAGAGGATTTGGGGGACTCATTTCTGAAGTGTGCTTTATGGATTGCTTTCACATGCATCTAGGGCCAAAAAGAGCCAAAACTTCTTCGTACATAGCTTCAGGTGACCATTTACTTGAGCTACTTTGTAGTTACCATTTACTCCAACACTACATTGGAACTATCATCTACTGAGTGTTGCCATTTCTTTTTATTGGGTTATCCTAGGAGTTAATGACAAGTGCTTCATCTAGTTCTTCATCACTGCCCAGTACAAGCAGTTCTTCAATAAGTTGTGAGTAAAGTAAATTACTAAATCACACAAGAGTGAAATGAAACAGAGTAGAATACCCAGGGGACCAATAATATTGCCAACAACAAAGCTAACATTGTACCATTGTAGCCATATTTGTAGAAAAAATAATGAAGCATGATAAGTCAAGAAAAACATGTTATAGAATGCATAAGCAAAAAAGGAGCAAATATTTAGTATGGATGATACAGCTAGAACAAGAATCTATGATGCTTAAATTAATCACGAGTACTTGGATAGAACGCATCAAACCAGGCCACCTGCAAATGCACTGCCTAATGGCCCTAAAGCTACACTGATACATTTCTAATTGTGCTCGTCTACTAACTATATTATTAATTTATAATTTCCAAGCATAATATAAATTTATACAATAGTTATTAATCATAGTTTTGATATGAGATGTATTAGAAACAACATGATTATAGGTATATATGATTGATAATATTATTTTCAAGTAAATAACATATAACCAAATTGGTTGTAATTCATTTAAATCTACAGATATTTGAGATACACCAATGAAAGTGCCAATGGAACTATGAGAGATAAATCAATAGCAATTATGAGTTATAACCACCACAATCATTCCTGTTGTTTATTATACTCCCACCACATTCCCAATCCTCTGTACAATCAAGCTAAAATGTAAAAACTACAGGTTCTTTGACTATAATTACTAGTACAAATTGTGTCTTGCAATTTCAGTCTTTACCTAGTTCATAATAGTATATCATTTCAAGCCCATGGAATTTTTCTGAAGATGCTTTGTTTCCATCTTACAAAGACGATTCTACAGCCAAAGAAAATCAGCTTTTTGTTGAAACATCCAGATTAATGCACCGTCCACTATCTGATTATATGTGTAGTAATTCAACACATATGATACAGAATTTTAGAGCCAAAGAAGCAGCAACAAACTATGTTGAGTCAAATACAGGTCTATTGGACGAAGTAATCTACAAATACTTTCCAAATTTACATTACACTACTGCTATTGAAGACAAGCAGGAGAATGGTGGTACATATCAACTGGCAAATGCAAAAGTTGACAACTTGATAGCGACAAATTATGACTATTTTTACATGAACCATGTGAAGGGTATGATTCTTAACACCAAGTTTAGATATCAATTCCCTAATATAGCAGTTCTAAATTGTAATAGTATGAAACAATAGATTATTCCATTTGATATGGAGATTCAGTGTTATTATTTCTTAAATATTATTTCTTACTAATTAATTTCCTCATCCACTATTTTTGTAGATGATGCAACAACTGTTGAGAGTTTTGTCAAGCAATCTCCAATGTTGTTTGAATATGCTACCATTTCCAACGAGATGAATTCCAATGAGATGAACA
>VDFB02281492.1:410251767-410374916 GCA_007258455.2 Sequoia sempervirens
GGAACGCCACCATGTACTTCCCGCATGCGGGAAAGAATAGCAGTCACTCTATCTGGGGAATATGCACTAGTCCTCTCAAGTTCATCTTTTAGTTTTTCTAGACTATGCAATATTAACATGCATAGTTCACTATATATCCTCGGGTTTGCACCCTATGCTAATGAATCTCTCAATTTTTTAATCTCATTGCTAGTATTTGGTAAACAAAGAATTTGCATAGGTGGAACATGATCTACATTTTCCATGTTATATATATATATATACAAGAGCACCTAAAAAAACAATGAGATTCTTTGGTGTAAATAATATATCTAGATAAAAAGAATACAAATCTAAAATAGAACTTGCAAAATAATTCATCTACTCATCAACACATTTTCTATACTATTAACTTGATTTTAAAAAGAATTGGAAGACAACTATAATCTATAACATAGCATCCTTTAAATGGTTCAAATTTTAAATGAAATGATGAAAGAAAGAATAAGAATACAAAGATTAAAGTATAAAATCATTTGAAAATAATTGAGGATAAAAATATTTAATCTAATAGTTGTTAACATAAATGAACTTCAATTATATAGCCTTGAGAACATAAAAAAATTATAGATTGGAAAGCAAAATAAATATGTCATATTACTTGAATCAAATCTAATAAAGTTTGACTTTATTGCATACTTGTTATAAATATCTCACATGAACCAATGAAATTCAATGTGTCTCCAAATTACATAAGAAGAGAGAACCTAAATGTGAAAAAGAAAAAGAAATTCAAAATCCATCTTTTTGTAATGAGTTTGTTAAAATTTAAAAACATTCAAGAACCCAAAAATGGTTTGAAATTGATGAGCATAATAGAAATTTTTGAAGGCAAGAGGTCATCACAAACCATTCGGTTGTGGGCTTCAAAAATTTTCAATGAATGGTTTTCCAATAAGATGTATTAACCAAAATATTCCAAATTTTTATACAATTACTAAAGATGTACAAAATGAGACCTTTACTAAATAAATTTCAAAATGTATCATTAAATGTATATTAACATCATCCACACTCTAATTAAGAACATTAAAAACAACACAGAACACAAAGAGATAAAATTAAAAAGTTCCAACTAATGATGTTATAATAATCCTCCCCAAGTTGATCCTTTCATCCCAATCATCATACTTAATGTTTTGGTACTTGAATCATGTTTATTATATTATGTGCTCCTCAACACTATGTAAATTAGAACTCTTAATAAACATGTTTTTTAAGAGGAAGCATTTTCTCTTTCTATTACCATAACGATTATTCTTGTTTTTGTAACTTGGTATTTCTACTTGTAGATTTTCAATTTTTATTATGTAAATAATTCTTTGATACCCAAGTAGTTTAAAGGTTTTCTTGAATCTTATTTAGTTTTTAGATTTAAGTACTTTCTCATTGTCTAATTTCTTAACCAAATCTAAACATTGTTCGATCCTTATTTCCTTCTAATACCAAAATCATCCTCTTTTCCTAACTATAAGAAGTCATAGTTCAATCCCACCATGGTTGTGAATCAAGCTAAAATTGGTATGATTGGGAATATGCATGATACTAAATTTATCATAATGGAGAAGAATCATTTGACCATGAGGCCCTTGTTGAGAAAATGGTAATCAAGATATAGCTTTGATGCTCACAACCTTTCTTTGGATCTTGCAAATTTGGCTAGTAATATTAATCCTAGTACAATGATTGATCTCCTTCATATACTATGTTGATTAATAAGCCACGTGGAAAGAAAGTACTTAAAGTTAAATAGGTAAAAGGATAAGCTCAATAATCCCTTTGAGTGATGTGCCATTTTCTCCATCCCAAGCTTCTTCTTCATGTATTCCTCCTTATTTTTTTACTCCCATCTACCTATGCAATTTATTTCTCCTTCCACCAAATCTCCTTCAAATTTATCCTCCTTTTTCCTAGATCTCATCTCATGCTTACTTTATTATGATGCACATAGTTCTGTTGTCTCCACATTAGTTCTCATTAGTTTTTTTTACACTTCCCATGTTCCCCTCCTTGTGATATTCCTACGCAAGTCTTTGTCACTCCACACTCATTTATTATGTCATGACAAATTTATACACCACTTTCCATTCTCATCTCTTGCCACTTTCATTCATGCCAATCCTAGTGTGCCTCTATCTACCCTTGACATTAATGTTTAAAGGTTTGTTGAGATGAAAAATGTTGATTCCTTTTACCTAATGGAAACAAAAGACATACATATAAAAAATCAAACACAATTCAATTTCTATTGAAAATTTTACATATCCATTTTTTGTTGGATTTTTGAATCCTAGATTTGAGATGCAATTTTCAATGTTAAAGGAGATCCCATGACACATTCAAGGTTCTTTAGTACTACATATTTGGATTTTTTATGATGATAAGTTATTGGCTAAGTTCTTCCCATGAAATTTAACACTATTATCTTCCATTTGGGTCTATTTTTTAATATTGAAATTGGTCAATGCAAATATTAGGAATGTTGGATTGAAGTTTATTATTTTAGATTTTTTGACTGTAAACAAGGATTCACAAAGTATATACATTCTTAACATTTGCATGTGCAAGTGAGATGAATGTAAAGAACTAAAGTTGTTAGAGGCTACCACACTTAATTATGGATCTTCTAATGCTTCATCTACATCATCCTACCATTGTAAATTTGAAAAGAAAAATTATTTCCAAAAGGATAGTAAAAATAATGGAAATGACCATTGTACAAACTATACATTATAAATGTTTCTAATATAATTATGACTCTAAAGCCTCCAACTTTTTCCTTTGTAAAATGTGCTTCAAAATTTACTTAATGCTTGCATGATTACACTTCCTCCTATTAGGCCATTAGATAAATCTAAAGTTATTCCCAAAAGATATAATGAGAAATAATTTTGTTATTAAATTGTAGAGTTAATTGTAATTATACTCAACATTTTATGGGATTAAGGAATAATTGATTAAGGATTTGATTGATAAAAAAAAAATTAGGTTGAGGGGGTAATATTGGGGTCAATCATTCAATTGTTCCTCCTAATGAAAATTTAAATATTTTACACTAAATAAATCTAATAAAATGGTTTTATATGAGGGTCATGAGATTGAGGTACATATACATGTTGACGAGCTTGAAATCATTGATTACCCTATGTGTGTGAGGAATGATAATTTGTTGGTATTAATAAAAATTATAAGGGTACTTATTCTTCTTCTTATGTACTAGTGATTGACTTTTATAGAAATTTCTATGGACTAACCAGTATTCAAACTTAGGACCTCCCATTTGGTGTTAGGATGCTCTACTATTGAGCTAAGCTCACATTGTGATGAGTCCTTTTATGGCTTAGGTGTGTATCATTTCTCCAACACTCCCTTGAGCCACAACATAGGTGTCAAATGCACCTAGCTTGGCTCTAATACCATGTTGAAATTTCCATGAACTAGTTAGGATGCAAATCTCCACCACTAAGCTACCCACCCACTTTATGACAAGTCAATTTACGGTTTAGCTATGCTAATTTTTTTGACACCTTTTTCACATTGTGAGATATTACCAAATAATTATAATGGTCCTTTGGTTTTGTGTGGATCATGAACCATGTAAGGGTGTGTTTATTGATCTTACTCACCAATAAAATGTATGCATTGAATAATTTTTGTTTTATCATCATTTTATAAACAAGCATATGCATATTTGAGGGTTTATTTAAAATTGACTAATGATATGTTGGATTGAAACTATAGGATACATTATTTTGCCTTAACTTTTTGGTCTAAAAGATGAGGGAAGTTCCAATTCTATGTCATATTATTTCTTCTTTAGATGTATCTCATATTTTACTTGGGTATCCATGGATAAACATAAGCCATCATCTATGTCATGCCATCAAGGTATCAAATATGTTTGAACACTAGTAAAGAGGTTACAATTTCAAGAGATGTGTATATGCCTTTTTTATTTTAGATTAAGTCATTAACCTTTTAAATAATTTTAAGAACATACCTAGGATCCTCTATATAATTGCAAGGATTCTTTGCCTAATTTGTAAAAATTTCAAAAGGAATAACAATGGTGGGAAAATCAAGACAAGATACAAACAATTTAGAATTCCTAAAGGGTTTACAATTATTAGAGCCAAAGTAGGTTATATGTAGGTTTTATATTATAAAATGATTCAAGAATCTACACCAAAATAACCATAAGCATTGCAAAATTTAGTTTAGAAGCATAAGGGATTGGATATTTTCATTCCTAAACATGGTTTTCATAAAAAAAAATTACTCATGTAGCAAGCACACTATAGAATTGACAAAGAAGGTTAGGGTTTTTAGTTTCATTTGTTATATGGAGATATTTTATTGTAATGTACATAATCAATGATATGATTCTTGATTTTTTATAAGATTTAATATTATGACACCTTAACAAACCAAGCTATTGACTTTCATGGTTCACTCCTACATGTATGAAATTTACATTTTCATCTACAAGTTTGACCCTAAATTTGTAGTTTTAAAATTATTTTGTGACCTTGACCCCTACACTTCTAGTCTTTAGGAATTTATTTATCTCCATTTTTTAGACTATGTTGAGAGCCATTATAATGTTTTTTTGCACTAACTTTGGGAGGAAACTCATTTTTCCTTACTAAAACCCTTGGATTGATTTAAAAAAATTGAACAAGTTAAAATACATGCCAAATATAAATGAAAGTTCAATGGGTGTAGTTTTGAATTATAGACCTCTCATCCCCTAACAGATAGTTGATAGTTTTTATATTCATTTTTCTCTTGAAAGGTGTTTAACAAGACAAAAATATATGCAAAACGGGGAAGCAAAATACTATATTGAAAATACTTTAAAAACTTTCAAACAAGTGCAATTTGAATTCAATAAATTTTTAAAAAATTGCATTTAGGGTTTCGAAATTAAACAAAATAGATGCATTTTGAACACTAAAAAAATTGAATTTTAAATACCTAGTGCTCAATAGTGCTCGATATGCAAACTAGAATGATGAAATTTGAAGAAAGGAACAAAAATTTTCTTTTGCCGGAGAGAGAAACCTTGTTTGGTCGCCGTCACAGACTCTGTTTGCTACGCGCACTAGGGAGACAGTGACTGGTAAAAGAAAAAAGTAAAAGTGACAGTGAAAATGAAACATTTTTTTGTTTTTGTCATATTGAAGGGGTTCGGTTGAACCCATGTTTGACCGAACCCACTTGAATATGTTTTTTTATTTGGGCTTTCAATGGTTCGACCGAACCTTGGGTTTGGCCGAACCCATTCAGTATGGGGAATGGAAAAAATCCAAATTTTCCTTCCTCTTAGAAAGTGTAAACCACTATTGTAAGGTAACTTTCCAGGTTCATTGCATGGAAGTCGCATATGACGATACTTATCTAATGCGGCTATTTCCTATGAGTTTGGTTGGACATGCTATGGAATGGTTCTCTTGTCTACCTTCAGGCATTAGAACATTCCAAGAAATTATGCATGCAACATTGCAATGGATGTTAGTCTAGAAGAACTCTCGACTCTGAAACAAGGAAAGGGTGAATCATTCGCTTCATTCCTACAACGATGGTGATCCAAGGCCAATCAGAGCAAGTGAACCATGCCAGAAGAACAACAAGTTTGCACCATCATAGCCAACCTTGAAGGCTGCTTGGCATTTCATCTCAAGTTTCAAGGCATCACCACATATGATCAGTTGATCCCCAAGGTGCTTAGCATCGAAATAGACCTTGTGACTCAACCTGCAAAATCAACATCATACCATGAAAAACAAAATGACCACCCACCATCCAACTACAACGATAAACCTCACACATGGGAAGGGAACAAAAACATCACTAATGACGGTGTCATCGATGCCAAGGTGGTCATTAGTGCCCCTCGCCAAAACACACTCGCACTTCAAATCCAAACACAACACCAAAATCATCACACAACACACCAAGCAAACAACAATCCAACAATCAATAACCTCAATGACCAAAGAGGACCACTTCAACACAAGAGTTATCCCAAGCAAAAATACACCACTTTGGAGGAACCAATTGAAGACATAATGAAAAAGTTGATCGATGAAAAACTCATCAAGGATCCTACCTTTGAAAATTACCAAGAACTAGATGTAAAACCTCCTTGGTATAACAAAAATCAACTTTGCAAGTTCCATAAAATCAAAGGCCATACCACAAACAATTACATGAGATTGAAAAACATCATTCAAGATCTCATCGATAAAAGAATCATAAACGTGGAACAACCTACAGGAAACCAAGATCTTAAGATATACATGAATTTGATGCTGAATCATGGTAACAAAGGGAATAACAATAACAAAGATAAAGGGAAAGGCATCCACTCAAATGTAAATAATGTGTATGAAACAATCGTCACCTCCCTAGATGAAGATTGCATGGTCATTACTATCAAGGGTGGCTATGCCAAAGATTGTGGAGTCACCACAAGAGGTAGCAAAGTAACCATCGCAGGATCATCCCAACCAAACAGAGTCCCTGCATCTAGATCTGTTCCTAATGGATGCAATGTATTAGATCAACTCAAGAGAACACTAGCACAAATCTCCATTATGGAGTTGCTAAAAATATCATCTGCCCATAAGAAAATTCTTGAAGAAGCATTGGCATCATCCACTATCCTCGCAGATCTTGATGTGGATCAATTCCAAGCTATAGTCAGAACTATCATTATGCCTAATCTTCTTACATTCTCTGACCAGGATTTCCCCACTCAACCATCTCACAACCGTGCACTTCACCTGGAAGCCATAGTACATAAGAGCAAAATCAAAAGGGTCTTGGTGGATGGAGGTGCAGGGTTGAATATCTATTCTCTCAGCCTCATTAAGTAGTTGAAAATATCAGAAGATTCCATCGATAAAGGAAAGGGAATCGCGATAAGAGCATATGCTGATCAAGAAAGAGTGTCTCAAGGCACAATCAAACTCCCTATCCAAGTAGAGCTTGCCATCATGGAAACCACTTGTTAGGTTTTGGACCTCGACTTTCCATATAATATCCTCCTAGGATGTCCATGGATCAATGCGATGAAAGTAGCAGCATCAACTTTCCACCAATGTGTGAAATTTACACATAAGGGACAAGAAGTTACCATCCATGGAGATCCTGAACCTTTCTCATACTGCAAAAATCTTGAAGAAAATTATTACAAAATCCCCCAAGTAAAAATGATGAGGGCCCATCCACACCATACATCGATCCTGACACTCTCGCATCCACTTCTGTGACAGAGACACTCACCACTCCTGCCATCCCCACCATTTCTAAAATCAAGCTTATCATCCGAGATAACGGCTATGGAAACTACAAGCTCCCTAATAATTATTTTGTGGTAGGACAGTTACCACAATCTCCTAGATCATAGGGATTCCTGCAAACAAATGAAGCCTCCACATCCCAAACAGCTCCTACGGATTATCCCAAATTTACAAGTTGGGGAGATCTTGGCTAAGAGGTTATTGAATCAGATCCATCTCACATGCTATACCAAGATGAAAGACCAACACCTGAATTACCAATGGATGATAGAAGCAAAGGTCTGCAAATGATGCTCACAATGGGCTATGACAGAAATCAAGGACTTGGGAAAAATGATAATGGGATTATAATACCTATCATGTCGGAGACACGACTGATAAAAAATCTTGGCCTTGGATGTACCCCTCCGAGTATAACCATACATGGCCAAAGTCCTCTAGTTAGAATGGTTAACAATCCTCCTCAGCCAACCCCCGCAGAACTACGCCTACCCGTATCTACAGGTCATGTCATAGATAATTTTACATTTGATGTAACTGGCGTCTATAATAGTAGTGATGATGAGGACCCCACACCTAACTTACCTAGGCTATTCAAGGATACCACCCTCTACATGATTAGTACCCTATCCTTTGAAACAGACCATCAAAATCATGAGATTCACCTAGTATATCCCCAACTCATCGACTATGACCAACGAGGACCACTAGTTCTTGATACATTCAAAAATGATGTGGCACTCTTAGAATTCATGGGATTACAGGATAAAATTCTAGAGGGAGATCACAAAGGAAGGTTTATAATAGAGTTGGAAACACATGCCTATTATGGGGAAATGATTGAATCCTTCAGTCGCAAAAGTGAGAAATTAAGAATAATATCCAAGTCCTTGAGTAAAAACCACACTGTGGCAGTCTCTGACAAGAAAAGGGTAAAAAGAAATGACATATCCAATGGTGAAAAACTCTTTGAGGTGCCTGAGGATGGGTGATTCAATCCTCCTTTAAGATCCATTCATGAGGAAAAGTCAACAGTCTTGGCTAAAAAATGCAATCCGGTCAACCTAGGAACAGAGGCAACCCCATACATCACATTCTATATAGAATCACTACTATCAGAAGAGCAAGAGCTCCTGGTAGCATTCCTAAGGGAAAGACAAATAAACTTTGCATGGAGTTATGCTGACATGCCAGTTTTTTATCCAAAGACCGTGGTCCACCATAGTAGTGTATCCAGAAGAAAAACCTATCAAACAAAAGCTTCAAAAAATGCACCCTCAAATTGCCTGACTAGTTAAAATGGAGCTAAAAAAGCTATTAGATGCAGGATTCATCCAACCGATAGACTATCCAAAATGGGTATCAAAATTGGTACCTATTTTAAAACCTGACAAAAATATCAGAATCTGCATAGACTTCAAGGATTTGAACAAGGCATGTCCAAAAGATGACTTCCCACTTCCAAACATCGACATGATAGTAGAAATGACAACATGACATGAGATGTTGTCACTAATGGATAGATTATCAGGATACAATCAGATCATGATAGCTTAGGAGGACCAACATAAGATGACTTTCACTTGTCCATGGGGGACATACTGTTGGAACATGATGCCATTCAGCCTAAAGAATGCAGGAGCAACATACCAAAGGGCCATGACATTGATATTCCATGACATGATCCATAAGATAATTGAAGACTATGTTGATGACATTCTAGCTAAGTCCAGAAAGAGAAAAGATCACATAGCAATCCTAAGTGCCATCTTTGATAGATTGGAGGAGTACAAAGTCAGACTAAACCCAAACAAGTGCGTCTTCGGTGTACAATTAGGAAAGCTCCTAGGATATATAGTGTCAATGAGGGGTGTCGAGGTGGATCCAGTAAAAGTAAAAGCAATCCTTGAGATGGAGGCACCAAAAAAATTAAAGCAACTAAGAGGTCTCCAAGGCAGAATTCAGTCCATCTGATGATTCATAGCACAATTGGCAAACAAATAGAACCTATACTCTCACCTACTCCACAAGGGAGTATAATACAAATGGGATACCAAGTGTGAAGAAGCATTCAACAAAATCATGAAATATCTACTGACACCACTACTCTTAATGCCACCAATCCCAAGAAAACCATTGATTCTATACGTGTCAGCAATAGCAGTAGCCCTTGGAGCTCTTCTAGCTCAGCATGATGAAAATGGAACAGAAAGTGCTATATATTACATCAGCACGACAATGGTTGGGAATGAGCTAAACTATCCATTCATTGAAAAAGAATGCCTCGTAGTAATGTTTGCATCACAAAAATTTAGACATTACATGTTGGCACACAAAATAGAGCTCATCACCAAAATTAACCCTCTTAAATACCTACTATCAAAGGAAATTCTCATAGGAAGAATGAAAAAATGGGCGATGATATTGTCAGAATACGACATTGAATATGTGGAGAGAAAAGCAATCGAGGGCCAAGTCATTGTAGATCAACTGGAAAAAGCACCTATCTATTCTAAGAACACTCTTTTCTCATAGTTTCCAGATGAATCCATTTTTAATCTCAACATAGCTAACCACTGGAAACTATACTTTGATGGCTCATACACACAACATGGATTAGGAGTTGGTGTCTTCTTCATCACCCCACAAGGGGATTGCATACCAAGGTCAAACAAACTAGCATTTCCCTGCACTAATAACATTGCAGAATACAAGGCTTTGACCATAGGTATCAGAATAACAGTGTAGTGGAACATCATAGCTCTCAAAGTATACGAAGGCTCCCAATTGATCATAAATCAAGTGAACGATGAATACCAGACCAAGGACAACAAGCTCACTGCATACAAGAAATTGGTGGAGACTCTCAAAGAATCATTCATCAAAATCACATTTGAACAGATTCCTAGAACCAACAACAGAGTAGCAGACTCCATGGAAACAATTGGATCCTTACTCGATATCCCCCACAACGTTCCAAAATATGACTTCCTGATTGAGCAACTTCTCATGCTTGCATTTGAGGTACCAAAATTAGAGTATGTGTGTGAAATTGTTAGTCCCTGTGATCCTTGGTACCACGAAATTTATACATACCTTCAAATAGGAATCATACCTGCCAACTTACCATCAAACCTAAAATGAACCTTTGTCAAAAAGGTATCCAAATTTGTCATCGTAGGTGATACCCTATATCATAGGAGCATAGAAGGAACCCTACTATGTTGCCTAAACATTGAGGAGGCATTGATTGCTCTAACTGAAGTACATAATGGTATCTATGGTTCACACTTGAGTGGAATGACCATAGCCAAGAAGTTGCTGAGGATGGTGTATTATTGGCCCACAATGGAAAGAGAAGCACATGACCATGCCAGAAATTGTCTACAATGTCAGCAACATGGGGACCTTATCCATGCTCCAACTCAAGAGCTTCATCCTATTATCACACCATGGCCCTTTTCGTAGTGGGGACTTGATCTCATTGGAAAAATCACACCCACCTCATCTAATGGCCACAAATTCATCATAACTATAATAGAGTACTTTACTAAGTGGGTGAAGGCCATACCCATGACGTACATAACATGGAAGCAGATTTCTAAGTTCATCCTGAACTATCTCATTTGTCGCTATGGTGTTCCACAAGCCACTATATTAGATAATGGGACACCATTTAAAAATTAGGAAGTCCATGACTTATGTGAGAAATTCAAAATCCAACATCGTTTCTGCACCCCATACTATCCCCAAGGAAATGGCCAAGCATAACCTACAAACAAAACCATTTTAAAAATCCTTAAGAAAACAATCAATGACGTAGGTCGTGACTAGCATCTGCAGCTTAATCCAACCCTCTGGGCCTATCGAACCAGTATCCACACACCCACCAGTGCCACCCCCTTCTCCTTGGTCTATGGATCAGAAGTCATACTCCCCATTGAGATTGAGCTCCCATCACTCAGGATATCACTGCAAAACCTTATCACAGATGAAGAGTACCGTGTATCAAGACTAAATGAGTTGGAGCTACTGGATGAGTGATGTATAGATGCTTTGAATCATTTACAAGTCTATCATAATAGACTCAAAAAGAGCTATAATAAGAAAATTAGAAGCAAGATGTTCCAAGTCAGAGAAATGGTCTTAAAAGAAAATCAAAAGAATGTCCCAAACCCAAGTAGCAAAGGAAAGTTTGAACCCAACTGGTTGGGACCATTCATCATCACAACAACTTCTAAGTCAGGGGCATATTAGTTATTAACACCCGAAGAGGAACCTCTGCAAGAGCCCATGAATAGCTCTCATCTCAAAAAGTTCTATTCCTAAATATTTCAAGGTATAGAACCAAAAAATCCAAAAAATTAGAAAATGTCCTAAAAAAATGGTTACTTCGGTGAAAACCTGGCAAACAAGCGTATTGTTGACAACAAAAAAATAAAAAAAGCCAAAAATCCAAAAAAAAAAGAAAAAGAATTGAAAATAGTAAAGAAAAAATTATCCTCTAGTGAAAACCACTTTGGTGGCACTTTGGGCAGGTACCTTGGTGAAAACCTAGCAAACAGACATCTTGCGTAAATAAGCACTTTCCATCCACCAGGATCTGTACGGCTTGTTCTACATCATTCATCCATTACGCTTCCATCATCGATCACATTTGGATCTGCATCCATCACTCATCCACTTGCATCCGCACCATAGCTTGGTCCTATTTTCGTATCATGATCCCTCCTAGTACTACTCGGCCCATCCCCAAGGTTAGTTTGTCCTACCTTTATCGGAGTATTCTATTGCATCACGCTAGGGGCATGTTCTCATTGGATCAGATTCGTGTATATTTTTAAAGTCCTAAAAATTAGAAAATCCAAAAATATCAAAACATCAAAAAATCCAAAAACATTCAAAACATATCAAAAAATCCAAAAAATAGGTCAAAAGGTCATTCAAAAACCCAAAAATAGAGTCATCTTATCGAACTACGTCGTCTCTAAGATTGAACGTAGGCAAGGTTGATCTTTGATTATCCCCCGAGACACTTAGGTCAGTCCTTTAGGAGTCTGTCATAATAAGCTGACATTTCATCATGTATATCATCATCTGTAAATTGGTGAAGTCACTAGTAGAACTACATGGTCTCTGCGTGTATAACGTAGGCAAGGATAATCTGTTGATCAACCCCCTAGGCCCCTAGGATAGGTTTTTAGGTTAGTCTCTTGGTCAAAATCTTAGAAAATCCCAAAACATTGGAAAATTGAAAATCAAAACATTTGAAATCTCAAAAAATACCAAAAACAACCTCATAAACATCTCAAAAAGACCAAAAACATCCAAATATTTGAAAAAATCCATCCACCTCATCACACTTGCACCCACAATAACACCACTCATAATAAACGATTGTCACCCTCAATCTTTGGTAAGACAATCAGAAACAAGTCTAGCAGGTTAAAAGTGAAAAACTCAAAAACGTCAAGTCTCAAGTCTAAGTCAGTACTTAAGCAAGTTGGTCAATTCTTTGTGTTGATAGTCCATCTTCCAAATAGTCCCATATCAATGATTTGATAACATCATGTCCTAGGATGTATCCTTCCTATAGGAGGAATTATTTATCAGAAAGAGCACTTTGGATAAACAAAATGACGTGCTGCCATCCACTAACATGTCCTAGGATGTATCCAAGTTCCTACAATGGACATTATATTTTGACAATAGTTTCAGTTCTTATCCTTAAAAACACATTCCCTTTTGGTTAGCGGTATTGAAGAACATCAACTTTTGTGTGCTTTATCTTTGTCTTTTGACTTATCTTATTGCACTCATTCCAAGGACCTCTTGATGATATCTGAACAAAGCATTTAGAGAGATAGGAATGGGGCAACGATCATTATCCTTTTGTCTGCTATGCTTGTTGGACATTCTTGTAATATAACCTCAGCAAATACTTGCTTTGTTAGGTATGTATGGAGAAGGTCTTGGGAAACTTGTTGACTATTGCATGGATAGGTTTACCTTTCCGTGTTTTGGTCTAAGGTGTTTGAAACTTCTGAAGTATATCCTAGCAAGGTTTTCGTATGTTAGGTGTGAGCAAGAATACTCCTATTTGCTTGTCAATTCAAATTTTGTCACACTAGGTACAATGACATCCTAGTTTTCTATACCTTGATGCATCGTACCACGTGTGTTATCAAACATAAGAAAATTTGGCCCTTTGAAAACCCCAATTCCTTGGCAAGTAATCATCATCATCATCATCAATTGCATTTGCATCATCTTGTGTTTTTTTGAAATGACTTCTTCTTTCCTTGCTAATCGCACTAACAAGGTACTATGACAGTTGATCATTATCACCATCATTGTCATCGATCCTGCATCCACAAAACATTAGCATATTGCATAAACATATCATATAGGAAATATACACATTGCATATCCATCATCATATAAACATATTATCATAAGCATCAATCGCATTCATCCCTTGCATCACATTTCCATGATCATATAAATCATCACATAGCATCTACAAAAGCATTCCATAATCATTTTTACATAATCATAAACAATAGGTATATAAGTATTTAATTCATTTGCATACATACTTGCATAGCATCATGACATTATCTCACCACAATGCATTCACATTACATTCATATTACATTACGCATAATCATATCACTTTGCATTAACATAACATCACATCTTATTAAATGCATCACATACATTACATCATCATTTAATACATTTAGAATAATAACATTTGTTATTCTAAGCATCTCATAAAACCATCTCATTTGCACCATTTCATTTGCATCATATCATGACCATCGCATTCATATTTCATCATCCATATCATCTCATAAATAACATCATGAATCATTCATTAAATAAGCATAAACATACAAACAAAGCATATATGCATCTATTCATAAACATTTCATAAGCACAATTTACATATCATTTCACATGTGCACGATAGATCATATCATTTCACATATCAGACCATCGCATTTGCATCAACATAAATAGATCATCATATAGAAAACATCATTTCACATCACATTAATACATATGCATATCATAAGGCGACATAATATAGATCTGTTAGTCATAATCATAATGCATACATCATTAGAAATAAAAGCATCCATAGCATATAGAAATAAAATCATACATAAATAGAACATAGTGCATCACATCAAAATCATCATCGGATCATATATATATATATATATATATCATCAATAACATCACTATCATAGCGAAAATAATAAATTGGATCACTGTACATATGTTTCAATCATTACAAAGGGCCCATCAAGGCTATCAAAAATGAGCCCATAAGGCACAAAAAAGTATCATAAAATCTTGATCAAGCTCGGTCCCTATGAATGCTGCCCTCGCCCCTATCACCGTGACCATCTGATGGTCTATGGCTGGCCCACTCTGAATACTCTAGGACCTACTCTACTCTGGGTATGGCCTCGTGATAAAAACATCGGTAATACTTTGCCTCTCGGACGATGTCCCTGTAGGACCTAACTGACACTTTACCCTGGGAGGAGGAGGTTGTTATGCTCTCTATCTGTTATGTCCAGCCTAGCTTAGTGGTTGCCTATAGCTTTGCAGCCTGTCTCTATTGCATGGCCTGATCCCTCTCAGCCCTGAGCTGCTATCTCAGCCCTCACCTGATCTCTCTCGACTGTCATGGCCTAAACCTGGGCCTGCGGCTGTGCAATCAAAGTATCCCGTGCATCCACCTGACCCGCTGGCTGTACCTAAGGTTGATCCTCGTCTTGTGGTGGCTCCTGCTGCTAGTCCTACATGTGCACATCTCCATGCACTAGCTGGATTGGAGGCACAAGTGGCGGCTCCTGTCAAATCTCGGCTCTCCGTCCTCATCCTCCCCCTCTACATCTAACTCTCTATGGATCTAGGATTGCACCTGAAATCGTCAACCAAAGCGGAGGCTGAAACCAATCCTTATTGGCTTGAGTGGTGCTTGGATCTGCTAGCCCCTAATCATAAGCCCATGGTTGGGCTACTAGCTATCAGAAACTGTCCATTGCCTCTGTAGCAGGAATGTAATTCCCCCATGAAACCTATGTCATGGTGCAGGCGAAGACAACTACATAATCATCATCGGGACAATCCTGTGGCTCCCCGAACTGATGCTACACGGGCCTAGGTAGGTACCTCTCGAGCATGGTGTGCTCCCGCCCCTACATGAAATGATCCTAGTGGCAGTAAAAAATCTAATCGGCATCCTTGGCCCATCCGGGCCAACCAAGGTAAGGTTGCTAGGTAAAAACCTACATCTCATCCAAGACTCTCCTCCAATAGGAGATCCCATGCTCGCCGGTGTGAGTGAAAGAAACACCGCCTCTGTATCGCGCCATGAGGGGATCATCTGGCCCTATTGAAACTAAAATGACACGTGGATGTAGCACAAAAATGTGCTCCCATGCCCAGACATGAAGTAGAGTCACCCTTGCTCCCAACGCTCTGCCGTCCATATAAATGTACTCATGGAGGTCTCTGTAAAGTGAAGCAAGAAGAATAGGCCCCCATTCAAAATGAACTGACCTATCTCAAACCATTCACTCCCAGCAATATCCCCAGCTGGGACTGAAGTATTTCCCTTGCCAGGGGAAAAGAAGTCCCGAAATGATGGCTACAATCACCCAATGGTAGGGGGTGCTAATATCCTGTGTCGCTCAAGCTCTATTTACCCATCATAGAAGACAATCTCATCAGTAGCAAGGACTTGGAAGCAGGCCTCGCGCCCCTCGTCCATGTCAAAGATCGTGCAACGACCGTGAATAGGAAATCACAAAATCTGCCAAACATCCTCTAGAGTGATGGTGGCCTCACCAGTTGGAAGGTGAAACAAAGATGTCTCGCTATGCCATCTCTCGGCCAATGCTGACAACATCCCTAAGTGAGTGTGGATGGGGGCCACATACGCAATGTGCCACAATCCTGCAATCCATAGTTGATCCTGGTCCTTGTCGCTCAAGTCCTACAAGTAGCTAGCTAGGTCTCGTGACCTATGCTCCTAAGAGTAGAGCTCCCTCGTTGTGTCCTGCATCAAGGAAGGTCACCATGCTAAAATTTTGAAAAATTCTTCATTCGAGTGTTCAAAAAAATTCCCCAATGGTGCAACTCGTGAAGGCATCACAGTTTTATTTTAATCAAACTCTAACGCTAGGGCTGAGGAAAAAAAATCGCACCACCATTGTGCAATTTCCCTCCTAGTGGCACACTTTGGAAAAAATTAACGCTGTCGCGTCACACTTTGTAAATCTACCCATCGACCTCGAGCTCAGTGTTACAGTTTCTAAACTCCAAACTGCAGCGCGATGACGCTATATCACACTGATTAGTGCAATTTGATTGCTAAGCGACACTATATAGTGCCGTTGTAGATGGACCGACTCTTTAAAGCATTAATTAAAGCAATAAATGAAAGATGGAGCTTGCGTAAGGACCAGTTACCGGTGCCCCGATGCCAAGTGGCCGCTGGTACGTCCAAACTCGATCTGAAATGTGTAGGGGAAGCTGTCATTGTGCCATATCATCAGGATGCTAGAGCTCAAAACTCAAGGTCACTATTGGAGGTGTTTGAAAATGACTTGAAAGTGACCCCTTGGGCCCCATTTAAGCTTGAAAATTAGGGTTTTTTTTTACCCTGAATTGTTTTCCTCTTAGGGTTTTGGACCCCAAAACCTATTTTTGATTAGTCGAGGCTTGTTTTTTATTGTTTTATTGCATTTGGACACATTTTTGGCCTCCCAGAGCTCTCAGACCTATTGGGTACTTTGTCCTTTTTTTTCGCGAGATCACCCAAAAATTAAAATTTTCGTCCAATCTCCCGAGGGGGCATTATAATGGCATGCTTCCTCTCGCCATGCAGCAGTGGGGTAGGTTTTTAAATAACATATTTTTTTGGCTTTGATCAAGATCGTTTATTCTTTGAACCAACACAACAAGTGCATTGCTTCAAAGAGGGGAAAAATGTAGACATGTAAAATATACTGATTGACATTGTGCACTTGACCCCGACCTATTAACAACATTTCTTCCTGAATCATCACTTGGTCTAACCATTTAATGAAATCTCCTTATTTGATTAAATTCATCAACTTTCATCCCTTAATTAAATAAATCATTTTATCGAGTTAAGTCAGCTTCTTTTGTTAATTAAATCAATTCATCTGATCTAATTAGCCCTATTTAATTAAATAATCAATTTATTTGATTAAATCTCTAAAGTCTATCCATTAAATTAAATAAATTAAAACCTTATTTGATTTAATCTAACACCATCTTTTTTAATTAAATAAATCAAAATCCTTATTTAATTAATCTCTTGCCATATTCCTCTCTTATTTGATTTAAATAAATCCATAAATTTGAGTCAAATAGGTCACATCATCTAACCTCTCTCATTAAATTAATTAGCCTTTGATTAATTTAATCTCATCCCATGTCCTATCCTCTAGATAATGCAAGTTGTGTGCATGAAAATAGATTTAATTCTTTTATTAAATCTCTATTTTCCTCACAAGGCATCTTTTGGAATATTCTCTCAATTTGAATTCAAAAATTCCAAGTCAACATGTACATCCAACAAGGCAATAACTTCATCTTACATGTCCTTTGCCTTGAGCCAAGTGGCATTTATTGCAATTTCCCTTCCCTCTTGCAATTCATTTCAACAAATTTGAATTTCAAAATTATGCATTTATTGGCACATTCCCCAAATCTTGCACATCCTTCATCCATTCATAGATTGACAAGTGGCATCATGCCATTGGATGAATGTTAGTCCCACATTGCTCAAATTTGGACATTCATCCATCTTGGAACTCTATAAATAATGATCTCATGTCCTCATTCGATCATCAACAATTTATGAAAAATTACCATGCTCAAATATCTCTCAAAGTTCATCCATTATCATTGAGTCCTTAGCTAGGTTTTTGCAGATTTTGGCTTGAAGCTCTCACCCTTCATCAACAAAGTGGACCAATCTCATCAATATATCAAGTGTACATCTTAGGAATTGGGAAAGGGCCAATTTTTACATCAAATTGGCACCAATTCCCCCATGGGAACATGAGTTTGCACATTTAAATTAGGATTCAATCTTTGTTTTATCATTTCCATTGTGTTCTTCACTATTTTCTTCCTAGTTTGAATGTTGTAAATGGATTTCATGGGAATCCTTTTTTTAGCTTGCAATCTCTTGTTTATTCTTATTGTTTTGTAGGTACTAGGATTGGGGTTCACACAATATTATATATATAATTTTATGTTATTATTTACATGAATTTTTCACATTTCAAACTTGAATTAAATTTAAGTTCAAAAGATGAACATACCTATGTAGGACGATCCTTAGAATATTTCACACAATATTATATATATAATTTTATGTTATTATTTACATGAATTTTTCACATTTCAAACTTGAATTAAATTTAAGTTCAAAAGATGAACATACCTATGTAGGACGATCCTCAGAATATAGTAAATTTAGGTATGATCCTGTCCCAGATTCATGTACATCACTTGAAGTGGATGTTTGAGTATCCCTATAGCCTAAGCCTCCATGCTCTCTATTAGCCACTTCAGTGGCCATGTGTGTAGTCTACTGAGTCTTGAAAGTGAACTCAATGCTCCTAATGTTGATAACATGACCAGTCTGTTGCTAAAATGCAGTGGGAACACTAGGAGAAGGAGGAGAGACAATAGGAGCAATTGGAGCACATCATTGGGGATCGACACGTGCTTCTAGTCTATGTTGGGGCATGCCACACCCAACTCCCTGAAATGACTTCATATCAAAATAGTTGGGGTTTTTACCCAACTCAAACTCAACCCATAACTTTCTCAAAAAGTATAAGGGCACCTCACTATTTCCATGTGGTGGATTATCAAACACCATCCACCATCTATCCCAAAAATGCGCAGCTATCTATGGGTGCGTACACCATAAAATTGAAATTTGTTTTTTTGTGGGTGGAATTGGTTGGTTTGTTTGGGGGTTAATAAAATATTGGCACATCGGTTGTTTGGTAATTTTTAGGTCATTTATTTATTTATATGATAATCCATCCACACAGAATTGTCTCCTCTCTTCTCTCTATTGATGGAACCTATCTAGGTCCACATCAATAGATCAAATAGAATCGACAATAGTTTGCATCATAGATGCAAACCGTGCGAGATGGGGAGGGACTCTAGGCTCATTTTTTATGAGATCTATATTTCCTTGAATGATAATGAGGTTTGCTTGGATATTCTCTCTTAATTGATCTTGATCAACTACAGTAGGGGTGGAGGGTTAGGTGGTGAAGAATGTGGAGTGTGCTAGGGTTTTGTTCATGTGGTGGATTGGGATGTATGTAATCTATAGGAATTTCCTGATCGGGCATAAAATCTTCTAAATTAAACATTGGATCCATGTGAGCAATGATATGGAAACTGCATGCTAAACAATTAAAAAATATATATCAACAAACTAATTAAATAATGCACACAATTTGAAAGTTATTTAAAAATCACATTGAACATGCACAGATTCAAAATATATTTCATTTGAAGACCATTCGATTTATAAAATTAAAAAATCCATAACATTAAAAATTCATAGCATGTACACACATTAAATTGAGTCCAATGTGGGGTTGTTAATATGAAGGGTAGAAATGAAATTATGGGGTTTTATTAAAATTTATTTAATCTCATTCATTATTTTCAAATAATACTAAAGATAAGAATGAAAAATTAATAGAAGACATTGAAAGGGACACATAGATATATGCTAGTGACCTAATTGGAATGTACAAAATATAGAAAAATATGAGTCAAGCTCTATTCACCAAGATTTGAGAACTTCTTTGACCCCCTTAAGAAATGTCAAATTCCCCCTTAAGACATCCATTTACGATTTAGGGTGATAGGATGGCTTAAGGGGATCTATGTGTAGTAAGGTCCTAGGAAAAAATGGTCCATGGCTTAAGGGAATAAAATTTGGTGGAGTTGCCTAAGGCAACCAAATTTCATTTTAAGGTCCTATAAAAAAAATGTATTAATCAAGTATGACATAGAATTTAATTAAATCTGAGGACATAAATTGATTTATCTAAATTTTCAAATTTCATGATAAAAGACATAAGTTCTCTATAGTGGGACAAAGTAGTTAAGAAGAAATTATAAGTTTAACACTAACATTAAAATTTATAATCTCATTCATTGTTTTCAAAAAATACTAAAGATACAAATGAAAAATTAATAGAATACATTCAAAGAAACAAATATATATATGTTAGTGACCTAATTCCAATGTACAAAATAAACAAATATGAGCTTGAGATCTATTCACAAAATTTTGAGAACTTCTTTGATCCCCTTAAGAAATGTCATATTAGGACCCCTTAAGATACCAATTTAAAATTTAGGGTGATATGATGGATTAAGAGGATCTATGTCTAGTAAGGTCCTAGGACAAAATGTTCCGTGGCTTAAGGGAATAAAATTTGGTGGAGTTGCCTAAGGCAACAAAATTTCATTTTAGGGTCCTACAACAAAATGAATGCTTTTAGGGTTTAGGGTTTAGATTTATAGATTCGATGACACATGAAAACATATAGAAGACACATGAATAATTTTTTACAAGTAAATGAGAAACCCTACCACCAAAAATTAGTGATTTGAATAAAATATGTAACATTATAGGAATATCTTCAATATATCAACAATTATGAATTTTAGATTTCAATTATAACTAAGGTGTCGAGTTATGATGGATTTTGAACCTATTTGGACCTCTAAGCACTCTTGGATGATTTAAAAAGGAAGAGGGGGTCTAAAGTGATTTAGACCCAATTTTTTTTCTAATCATATATTTTTTGAAACTTTTCTATGGCATAGACTCTTCCTTCATATTTATATAAATTCTAGACACATGGGTTTTCAAAAAAGAACCTAATTTCCACTAAGTGAGGAATCAATTGATCAATTCAATAAATAAATAATCTTAGAAAATAAACCTTTGGTTATAGAATTGACTTGAATTTATGAATCATCTATCAAGTTTCTCAAAAAAGTAATTTGAATTTTCCATTGAAATGTTCATGCTACAAGTTAGCTTTGATACACTAGTTTAGAGAAAGTACAACATTTAGTTTTCCTAATCTAGAACAATGCCACTACACATGAGAGTTAAAATAGGAATTAGATTACACACAACCTATAGATCTTATGAATAACATTCTATAAAGTAAGGCTTAGATACGATCATAATGCATCCTTACATAATTCACAAAGGATCTCATTCCAATAAGAGAAATGGGTAGAAATCATTCATGCATCACATTTTAATATTTATTTGATTTAATAATATTTATGTGTCTAGCTCTATCCATATTGCACATAGTCTAGATTAACAAGTATGACTTGCATTTCTATGTTTTTTTAAGAGAATACATCATACACTATATAAGCTAATAACATTGATATAAAGTGATTACATGCTCATATCAACTAGCATCATGATATATACACTTATTAAATCAAGCACATAGTTTCACATGAGGTACATTATTTTACTTCACTGGTACACTTTCTCATGTTAAATTATACAATCATGAAGCTTTTCGAGATAAAATTAGCTATCAAATTTATATTATGTGAACATATTATAATTAAATCAATTTTTTGGTTAATATATAGATCTATGCAATGATTGTTTGTACCTCCTTTATTACTCAATTATGAATTTCATTGGTAGTTGTGTGGATCACCAATGCCATACCAAAGTGTACCTAACCTATGGACTATAATTTGTGATCCCTCCCTACATGCTATGTCATCAAATCTTACTACACATCCTTATTTTACCTCTTTTATTATATCACATACCCCTAATATTGAACTTTTCATCGCTTCCACCCTAAATAAACTAAGAACCATGAGTGAGTAAAAATAATACAAAGAAGGTTATGTCAAATAAAAATTGTAATCTAAACCTCCTTGAGGAGCCCTAATTTAGGGTTTTAGCTTTACGTTTTAGGGTAAATAGCCCATTTTAGGTTTACGTTTTAGGGTAAATAGGGTTTTAGGTTTACGTTTTAGGGTTTAGGTCCAAGGATTAACTTGTGTAAATTAGTTTTTAGGGACCTATGTAAATTTTGTAACCTAGTGTTTCTAGGGTTTTGATTTCTAAGTTAAATGTGTCCAATTTAGTTTTAATTTTTATGGTTTTCAATTTACGGGTATGTGCAAAATCATGATGGGCCAAAAAGTGGCAATATGATGGGTATTTGTAGGGTATGTGGCTGACAACTTTTTTACCCAAAATTGATGAAATGAAAAGGGTTTTAAAGGATATTATGAGCTTCCACCAATATAAATTTTTCTTTACTTTGAATTTAATAAATAATTATTATTCATTTTCTATTTGAATTACTTATTAAAGTCCCCGGGATTGATAGGCTAATTGAAAAACATCTATAGCTTCTAAAATGGTATCAAATTTTTGGAATTAAAAAATGCATCACATTCTATGCTTCTCATACTATAAGATTAAAAAATAAAAATTGAATTTCATTCAGTTTTGACCAAGTTAAGGTGGTCAGGCATATGAGTTTTTATATTTTATAAAATTTTTATTAAAAATTCATAATTAATTATTTACTTGGAAAAAAATTACAAAAAAATATGCATAACACCTAGACATGAGTCCTCTACTTATGTCTAAAATATTATAAAATAATAATATCATTTTATTGTGGTTAGGGTGGTTAGACATACACCTACTTCTTATTTTTTCCTTGAAATTTAAGTACTACCGCATTGAAATTTCAAATTTTCACCAAAAAGATTTAAAAAAAAAGAATAAACCTAGTAGTTCAGAAACTACATTCAATTTGCTAGAGATTTTATTCTTAAATATTTTTGAAATAATATAGATAACTTATTCAAATTTTTACGTCAAGTTGCCTAACTCTGATTTTTCTAAATTTTTTGCCACTTAAGGGCCTATTTTTTCCATGGTGATCTTGCACATACCCTAACATTTTTGGTTTTTTGAATGCAATTACAAACTATAAAACATTGAACTAAAACACACTAAACTAACAAAAACTGAATACTAATTACAGAACAAAAAAATGATATAACGCAAAAAAAAAGGTAGAATTCAACCAACCTGGAGGTTGCTGAGGTCAGTTGTGTCGACGGGAGGAGGTGGCTATCAAATTTTTCTTCAATCATGGCCTTTGAAATGCATACGCGATCTCCTCTCTTCTTCTCTGGCGTGGACAAAAATGGTGAGGAAAAATGAAATATAGTCACTTATTTAAAAAAATAAATACCTTTGAAAAACGCGTACACATTTTTGGTTTACGTACCCAAAGTTGAATGCGTATGTTTTCGGATTTAGGCTTGGGTACCTGATCTATAATGCATACACATTTTTTTGAAAATGCATATGTGTTTCCTATGAAACTTTTTGTTTTTCCCAAAATCTACCCTCTTCGTGTACCCAACTTCTTGCTTTTACCCTGGGAAGTTGATACACTAGCATGAATTTCTCATTATATAGTGAGAATCTGACACATTGACATGAATTTCTCACTAAACCACTTCTTTGCTACAACTCACCTAGTGGAAATATTGAGGTTCCACTACCCTAGAGTGAGTAGCATATGTTATGGACAAATATCCCCGACTTATATTGCATTGAAATGGTTGTCCTTGATCCTTTCTTTTTTTATTTTTCTTGGCCTTTGACTAGGTATGATTATGTATCTTTGTTATTGATTCATACTTAAGTGTCTTGGATTTCTACTTTAGTGTGAGTTTGACATGCAATCATTCTCTCACTAAAGCGGGGGAAAAATCTAGTAATGGAAAAAGTAAGCCTTTTTCCTTGGTTTGATAATTGACATTAAAACTAAACTAATGATGTCATAGAGTGGTGTTGTAATGTGTTGTACACATTCACACTACTCTAGGACCTTTATTTGACTAAAACATGCCTTAATTGATCCTTTGCAAAGGTGTTGTAAAGTGTTGTAACACACTTTCACACTTTTCTAGGATGTATTTGCTTAATTAAGCCTAATGGGCCCCTTTTTGATAAAATGTATTTAAATTTGTACCTTATTTAGGGGTTGTAAAGTGTTATAAGGAACTTTCACATTTATCTAGGTGGTCTTAATTAATTGTGGGTAATTGGAGTAATTAACCCCCTTTTCATTCAAATTTAAGCCTTAATTTTGACACCTCCCGAAGATCCATCTCGACACCCATAATTTAATTAAAAAATATTTCATTGGGAAAAGTTAGGTCCCCCCTAAATAGGACCCCCCTTTTTCAATTTATATGGAATGGGTTTTTAGCCCTCTTTCCATCCTCAAGTGTTAGGTCATGGTAAATTGAGCTAGGACCCATTTTCCCTAGGTGGTGAATGGGTCCTCCCTTAATGAAACCTCCCTTTTTGAATTTCATTATGGTGGGAATTTAATAATGTTTGTTTCTAGATCTGGTGTCAACCTTAATTACTTGAATTACAAGGTTAATCTCCTAATTTAGTATAAATAAGGGGTTAATTCACATTGTTTCTCCTAGCACTTTCAAGTATTTAAGCATTATAGAAAGTTGGAGTTCACAAGAGCATTACAAGATCATTCATAAGGAATGTCAAGGTAGATTTCAAGAGTTTATTATAGCAATTCACAATCATATGATCATGACAAGGGTTTGATGCATTTGTTCATGTTGTCGAGCTAAAGAGGTGGATGTAGCATTGAATATCTACTTGAAACCATTTTTAAAATCACATTCAAGTATCCAAGATCTACACTCTTCATGGCCACTACATGTTAGATTATAGATTTGTTTCACATGATATCATCCAAGGTGACATCATTTACATATTTCATTTTTCATGCTTCAGTCCTTTATTTCATCATTTGGTTTGACTACCTACAAGGGGTTTGATTGAGGAAATCCCCCATTCAGTAACAATAAACAAGTCTTTCTACCCTTGAGTGTGTTATTGTAGATTTACAAGTTGAACATCAAGTGTCCAGAGCAAGTTTGGAACAAGATTTTCAAAGTTGCAAAGTTGCAAAAGTTGTCATTCAAAGTGCAAAATCAAGGAATCAAAGCTACAAAATCGCATAAAAAATTTTAGAAGTTGATAACAGGGAATTTGAGAGTTTAGACATCAAGGAACAAGACCCTGATCTCAGTTTCAAAAACCCTAACAGAGACCCATTCACCACTGAAGGATAATGAGTCCTTTGTAGCTCAAAAACAATATTTTTTTGACCAGGTACACAACTTTTTATGCTCTAAAAACTTCCCTCATAGTTGCTATAATAGTTAGGTAGGATTTCTACTAGTTATTTGCATCTTTTGGCCCTCATAATTACATATTTTTGTAGTGATTTTGGTGGAAAAACCTTGTGGTTGATCCTCTTGCTCATGCATTTGCGTTTACCCTATTTTTTTCACCTAATCATCTAAATGATTGGTTTGAGAAGTAAATATACCATCTAATTTTTGTTGCACTTATATGTACCAATAAAATAATGCATGAGTCCTATATCTAACATTTCAAATTCTTGTTTCATTTCTACCTAAAATTTCTCCATGAGATATTTTCTATTACCTATATAAATAAAACCATTAACATAAAGAAAAATAATTATAATATAATTACTAATATGTTGGACATACAAGGTTGGTGCTAAGTGGATTTTTTTGAATCCCTTTAAGAAATAAATATCAATCCTTGCATACTATGCATGGGGAGCTTTCTTCAACAATTATAAACCAATTTTTTATTCTTGTAACTTCATAACCCATAGGTTGATCTACGTAGAATTCTTCATTTATATAACCATTAAGGAAGGTTGATTTTACAATGATTTTCTATACAAAACACTTTTATTGTGCAACAATAGATAACATAATTTTAATTGTATCAAGTTTGGCAACTAGAGCAAATGTTTTTGAATAATTGACTCTAGGTGTCTATATATATCATTTGGTAACTAATCTTGCCTTGTGTATTTTCACAAAACCATTAGCATGGCATAACACTTTATAAATCCATTTGACACAAATTACTTTTTTTTTTTATCTTTTATAAGTTGCGCTAATTCCCATGTATTATTTTTATCAATAGCACCTATCTCTTCATTCATAGCATCAATCCATACTTTTTCTTTGAATTCTTCTTCATATATAGAGGGTTCAAATTGAATTTTATGATGAAATAAAATGACAAGTAGATTCACATTAGTACTCCTTTGATAAATTTCATTTAAACATTGTACCATTCTTGAAGAGCTTAAAATCGATCTTGGACTTAGTCTATCACCTAAATTTATTGCATTAGAAGAACTTGGTGAGCTTCATCTTGGAGAACTAAAACTTGAGCTACTATCAAGGCTAGAATTTTCACTTGAAATTTTTGAGAGAGAAGGAACACTATCATCTTCTATGTCCATTATTATAGATGTTCTTTTTTGTACACTATTTTTCCACTAACATACTCCCCTTTCACCAAAAACCTCATCTTGATTGAAAATCCATTACTTTGTATCCATATTATACATTATGTGTTGATGTAAATAGAAATTTTACCTAGCTAGTTCATTAGTGGGTCCTATTTACATGTTAATTTTACTTAGCTCTTAGAGAATCCTTCTAGAAGTCTCAGGTGTCATGTGATCTTATATTATCTTATCATGTAATTTAATACTTATTTCCTAGGTCATTTAATAATGTTGAGGTAGTTATCTCATTGTACAGGATTAAGACACAAGTCAAGATTTTGTCTAATCCTATCTCATAGATTTATATTTATAAGCAAGGCTTCATATGTATATTTTACATATTCAATATTGCAATATTGCATCCTTAATTATAGCAAGATATTCTTTCCATTTCTCTCTTGTAGAAAATATTTTGGTTTGGAAACTAATCTTGGGGTGTTGGGTGTTCACTTTTAACTCCTACATGGTATCAAAGCACCAATGTTGTAGACTCCTTCCTAGACCTAAGGGATTGAACCATAGGTTTTTGGGGTTTATATGTGCTTCTCTAGCTCTTCTAGGGTTTTTCACCTCAAAGGAGAGAGATAGAGCCCAAAAACACTAAGGGTTCATTCAAATTATGTTATGTATGATGTTATCTAAGCTAAATGAAGTAATATAAATGCAATTGAATTATCTAAACAAATGAATATGAATGCAAGACTAAGATTTATGCTATGTTTGAAAACATACTGTGATATGCAAATAATGAATTAAATGAAGAAATAATGTAGAACAAAAGGAAATATGATGAAACAGAGTGCACTTGGGTAATGTTGGATGAATTTGGAATGTTGTGAATGATGAATGGAATTACAAAAATTTCACAGTGGAACTCATTTGCCCAAGGTGGAAAATTAGTCCTCCTCCTGATGAAAAAGTGTCAAGAACTAGATTCTGACTGTCGGGATCCATAATCTGACAAAATTCATATTTTCAGTCCTAAGGTGGAAGTCATTCACCACTAGTGGAAAATCAGTCCTCTCTCAAAATTCTAGAAAATTAGGAGACAACTCTACAACACCAGATCTAGAAATGTTTGCTTGTCGAGTTGCCGAAGTCAGTTCTGCAAAAAATAGACATAAATCCTTCACAAAGCTTGAAATATGAATAAGTTGACTTGAAGTGCTCACCTAGTTGACTTGTTCTCCACTTTTCAACACCTAAATGCTAAATAAATCTGCACACAAAAGTCTGCAAAAACACATGCAAGAGGGGAAAAATGGTTGAGGGTTATCAAATAGGGGTTTTCCTTGGTCAAACCCCACTTTTGGTAATCAAACTCTTAATTAAATAATTAAATGCAAGAGAATGATAAACTAACAACATGAAAATTCTATCAACTTACCAAACCCTTGATGATGCAAATCTGAAGTAATGTTAATGGATGCTTCAAAATGATTGAATAATGCTTGATGAAATGTTGTAAGATGCTTGAATGCTTGTGAATGTTGGAAGATATTGTAAGAGATTGTAGAAGATTGTAGGGGGTTTTTAAATGAGGTGAAAACCACTTATTTATGCAATCTTGTTCCTTAGTAACCATTCATACCTCATCACAAGCTGACATCAAGTTTTGTTGAATAAAAACTTGAACGAAAGTTTAAAAATATTTTGAATTTGGAGCCCAGGGGGACTCATTCGCCACCCATGGTGAATGGATCCCACCTAAGACCTGAAAATAGGTGTCGGGAATTAAGTTGTATTTAATGTTTTTTATCTAGCTTACATTAAAAAATACGCTTAATTAAAGCATATGAGGGCATAAAGGGTTGAAATAAGTCATAAGAAAGGGATAAATAGTGAAATTGTGCCTAGAAAAGTGTGAAATCTTGTTACAAGACTTTACAAAACTTCAAAATAGGACTTGATGATGTGTAAAAAGATGTTTTTTAGGTGAATTGTAATGAATAAAGTCTAGAAGAATGTAAAAATGTTTCACAACACTTAACAAAAACTTCACAAGACATCATAATTTGAATTTTAGTACTTAAATATGCATGTTCAAGCCATGTTACATCATAAAATTAGAGAAAAATAGATCAAACAACATGAAAAAAAACCTAAAAGGCCATGAAAATGACAAGGGGCCATTTTTCTATTACACATTTAGCCCCCACTTTAGTGAGAGGATGAACCTACTTCAAACTCACACTAAAGTAACCATGAACATTGAGAGGAGGGTTCAAATGCACTTACATTAGCAAGCTGTAATGACAATGATCAAGAGGGATGATCAAGCCCCTAGGGTAAAGATCCCATGGAAAACTAAGCATAAGAACAAAGGAAGACACAAGTGTTGAGAATCAAATGAAGCTTCAATCATTAGTCCAACTAGTTGTGGATTAGATCTAGGCTAAAAGAGAATGTGAACTCACTCTGGGGTGACAAAACACATGATTGTCCGCTGGGTGAGAAGGCCCAAATGTACTCATTGTGGGGCCATGTAACTTCTAACTATTCACGGGGTGAGAAATCCCAAAAAGGTAAGATACATATGCTAGTTGGTATTCACTCACAAACAGAAAGGTGGCTATGGGAAAAATTAATGTTGCTAGGTGGGCTTCCCACTCAACCATATCAAAGTTATACAAGTCTTGTGATAAATTTAACAAGGTGCCACAAAGAAAAAGGAATGTTCATGAACAAAAGCAAGGGGGTGCCACAGTCTTGTAAGTTGTGTTATGCAAGGTGGCAAAAATGCAAAAAAAAAATGTAAAAATGTAAAAATGTAAAATGTAAATATTTAATGTGAAAGATGTTCAAAGGAATCTTGTTAAGTTAATGTAAGGTTAGTCACTTAGGGAACATTGTCTGTAATGTCTCCAAGAGAGGACCAATCAAAGAATAGTATATTCACAACTTAGGGGATGCAATGCGTCACATCAAGCCACCAAGAGGAATGTAATATGATAAGATAGATCACACTTAAATGAAGGACAACACACCCAATGTCATCCAAAAAGTGACAAACACATCATATAAATGACAAGGCTACACTAGGAACCAAGAATGAAAATAAATTATGGTAATGTATGCCCCCCACTATAAAGGAATTCCTGCACATCGTTATGTGAGCAATTACTTTAAAGTAGAAAAGGAAAGAGAATGGGAAGAGGAAAACAAGACATGAGAGCCAACTTGGAAAGCCCTATGCCAAGTCATATGTTTCGAAGTTAGGTTGCGTCATGTCAAGGAAAATGAGAAAAAAAAGGTAGTTGCCCCCTAGAAAAGAAACCACACCAAACACATAAGGGATGTATGGATTTGGGGTCAGTATGTTCATTGCTGTAATGTTTTTATGAAAGAGCTCAAAATTGTCATCATTCCCCAAAGCACATAAAATTGGAAGAATGGCACAAAGAGAGCGAAGAGAAAAGGAAAAAAAAGATCTATTTTGGGTCAACATGGAAGAGACATTACAGTCTCAATGCCTTGCATCATCTCCAAAAGGAAAAAAAAGAAAAAAGAAGAAAATGAAAGAAAATGGAAAATATTTTAGGTCAACATGAAGGAGACATTTCTGTCTCAATGCCTTGCATCATCCCCAAAAGGAAAACACAAGCGAAAAGTCAAAGAAAAAGGAAAAAGGACCTTTTGGGTCAACATGGAAGAGACTTAGGGAATCTCTCTACTTTGCATCATCCCCAAAAGGAGAACAAAAAACAAAAAGAGAAAATGACAAGGAAATTTTGGGTTAACATGGAAGAGACATAGGGTGTCTCTATGCTTTGCATCATCCCCAAAAGGAGAACACAAAAAAAAGAGAAAAGACAAGGAAATTTTGGGTCAACATGGAAGAGACATAGGGTGTCTCTACGCTTTGCATCATCCCAAAAAGGAGAAAACAAAACAAAAAGATAAAAAGATAAAAAAAATGAAAAAGCAATGTACGACATATAGAAGAATAGAGGTACAAATAGAGGAAGGTCACAAACAGAGAGAGGACATCAAATGCACATTACGGGGGAAAACGTTACACACATAAAAGGAAAATAAAGAAAGATGTAAAAATGTTAGCGAGGTGCATGAAAATCAACCATCTAATAGGTCATCCACCTCCCAATCATGATCATCGTACTACGAGGGTGGTTGAATATCCAATGGAGGAATTGCAAGTGCCAGACTAGGAGAATCACCAAGTTCTGCACTTGGTATAAGATATTTCTCATCTAAGCTCATAGAAGAGGAGAATAAAGAATTCAAATTATTATGCACCTCTTCATCCATTTTAGCAATCTCCTTGTCATCATGTTCATCTAAATTAATCACGACGGGAGGGTGAAGAGTAATCTCCAAGGAAGGATGTATCAACATGGGAGGTTGTTGTATAGGGTCAATTTGTTGTGAGGGTGGTGATGTACTATCTTATGGTGGATCAGGAGGATTATCAAGAATAGTTTTTGTCAAAGGTGGAGATTGGTTTTCTTTATTGTTTTCATTTTGTATTTCATGTCGAGCAAGAAAATGATGACAACAACAACACTCTCTAGCACCCTAATTTGTTTTAATTCTATTTTGAATTTATTTAGATGTAATATTGGATTGATCAACTATAGGATTCTTTGTTTCAGAAGGAGACATATCAATCACTTTCTCCTTAGCTTTATACACTTGTTTAATGTGTGATGGAAGGATTAGATTACTTTCAACATCTCTTGGTCTCTTAGACAAAGAAAGTGAAGGAGCATATTGTGATGGAGTGGGTAAGGGTTGGTCATGGTTAGAATCAGGTTGGGGCATGGTCTCATCTATGATAGGAGGTGCGGAAGTGGACGGGGATGTACCATGAAGAGACAATTCAACTATCCTCTTGGCTTTAAACTTTTTATATGCTATGAAAAAGAAGTCCTTATAGGGAGTAATAGGTTCCATAAGTTCGGGCCAAAAAGATTCCAATGAAAAGTTACCTTTAGAGGATGAGGGATTAAAATTACTATGATGTATGGTATATATTTCATTTTCATTTGGAAACTTCAAGCACTTGTGAACAATCTATGGGACCGCTTTCATTGAACGAAGCCAAGGGTGGCCTAACCGCAAACAAAATTGGTCATATTGTGGAATAATTGAAAATGTTACATCCAAAGTTTTAGGTCCAATCTATAAGGGGAGTACAATTGATTTGATCGTTGGGCATGCAAAACCAATGTGTGTCTTAATTCATGCAGTTGGTTTATTATAATAATCTTGATATAGCTCATGTAATACTAGAAAATCCTCTGTGATCACATTCTCGCCACAAGCGAGATCTTGATATTTTGGCTTGAAGAATTTTTGTGTGTGATTTGGGGTTTCAAGGACCTCACAGTTGAATCCAAAGTATTAGAGAAAGTTAGAATTGGCTTTTTTTAATCAAAATCTAACATATAGGGCTAGATCTACAAGGATTTGAAGTGGGGTAAAGTTTACCAAATCTAGTAGGTTGTTGAACTTTTAGAGCACTTTTGGCCAAAACTGACCCTACCATTGTGTTTGAAAGGACTAAAACCTATAAATCACCTATCAAATCATCAAATTTGGACATTTTTAGGGGGAATTAGGCAAATTTTTCATCGAACAACATATTTCATATAGTTGTACGAATTCATACTCGATAGGTTATACGTTGGCATCTTTATGGGTCATCTATAGGCGTCGGTAGGTTATATGTTGGCATCACTCTACGTGTGTGGTCTATGAACTTGGAATACTATGTGCCACATCACTTAGCATCACTATGGTATGAAATTTGTAGTGTTTTTTATTAGTAATTTTTTTATTTAAATGCCTAGTTTTATACACCTCCATAGTTTTAATTTTTAGCATAAGGGTTTTATCCTTGGTCATGAGGTTGGAGAGCTAGTGGTCTTGCCTAGCATAGAGGGGCTTATGCCCTAGGTGGTGCAACTCTCGAGCTCATAACTTTTTTCCATGATCTTCATTTTTCATGATTCTTATGGAATCAAAAAGGTATTGAGGATCTTTATCAATCCATCCATACACTTTTTATAGATTCAACCTCAGGTATCTTTTATTCAAATTTTTGTATTCATATTTTGGTTGATCACTTGGACATCCTACCACTTGAGAAGGTCTTGTTTTTTTAACACCCAAAATATTGAGAAGGGGGGGTGAATCAATATTCTTTTAAACCACTTAAACATTTAACCATGGAACACATAACTTATTCAACTTGTAGTAATGAAGGAAAACATGAAAACATCCAAAAACATCACATAACACATGAACATTATGATTTTCACATGGAAAAACCAAAATTTGAAAATCCACAATGAGGATTAGCTCACAATATATCATAACTGGTTATAATATATTATAGGACTACTCATTGTAGGTGGACTCACTGTCTAAGTGGACCCACTCCCCATTTATTGAAGAAAAGAGATAGAATAAATTTTGTGGCTCATAGCCTAGATTGAACTAAAAAATAATTGCATCTATCTAATGCATGAAATACAGTTCCAATGAAGCTCAAAATATAGATTCAAAACTCTTCATTCTTGAAAAGAAAGGAAATAGGTGTGTCCACCTTTTAGGAGATGGACAACTTTTTGGACCTATTTCTTACTTCAATTCATTAGGAAACCAATATCCCTCAACCAAGTGACTCATTTGAGGGGAGGAATAGAAGGTTTCCTTGGTGTGATTAAATGGGGGATTCACAATTAAATGAAGTTTCAAAGGAGAAATACAAACATGTATACACAAAACCCTAGAAATGTGAAAGCATGTAATGAAACTAATAAGCAAAGAGAAACATAAAAGTACCTAGAGGAGTGAAGATGTCTAAATAAGGCCTGAAAGTCTTAAAATTGTTTTTCTTGAAGTGCACTAGGAATGATACGTTGGACTAGGAAATTTAGTCCCAGTATAGTTTTTCTAAGAAGAATCTGTAATCTCCTGGTGACTGATCAAAATCCACTGAAAGATTCAAAAAGGGCTATATAGGGACTCATATGTCCAAGGTGGAAATTTAGTCCCATTACTAGGTGTGGACAGTGTAAAAGGATGTACAACTTCCTTGCTCACACGAAAAGGGGAATGAAGGAAGAGGGATCCAATTTTAAAATGTTCACATTCAAGAATACCTTAGAGATATTAACCCCATGAAGGATGTGAGAGATCTTACTATAGGGTATCCTTGGATAGGGTTTTGGATTAGAAAAGGCTGAATGGGAGGTTCACCACCAAGTGTAAACTCAGAAAATGCAAGTTGTTTTAAAACATAGTGTAGTATGCAAAAAGACGTAAAAAGATGAATAGAAATGCAAGTAAAACATAATAGGAAAGTAAAATAGAAAGCGTGCACCTGGAAATGTGTTGAAGAATGGAATGGAGACTGGAAAGGCTACTGATCCTAAAATTTTGACCTATTGGGACTCATTCGCCATTCTCAGAGAATCAATCCCAGATCTGGAAAACTGCACCACAACCTGTTTTAGAAAAATGGGTATCCAAATCTATAGAAACCTCTGAAAAACTAGTACAGTGAGACTCATTCACCACTAATGGTGAATGAGTCCACTTTGAATTTTCTAAAAACCTGAAAGTGGAATCTATAGCTCTTGGTTTGCTCAATCTATACTTCCATGTGTCTAGATTCGAAACCCTAATTTCTGACACTGTAAGTGACTTTTTGTGTATATTTTGACCTATCCAATAAGGATATGACTTCAAAAAAATTCAACCTATTCCTCAATCATTTCCAATTCTTTAAAGTACCTAGATTTGCAATCACACAAAGAAAGAGAGAAAATATTGATTGTTAGGGCATGTGGGTTTGCTTTGGTCAAACCCGTTTTAGGTAATTAAACCAAAAGAATGAAGTAAGATAATCAAACATGATATATTGCAATTAAAGACTTTTCATGATGATAGATCTTGAATTTATGCAACAATGGATGAAGAATTTTTTGTTGAATGCCTTAGAAAACTTCTTGATGACTTAGAATGTTAAAACCCTAGCTTGCTTGACTTGAGATAGATAATGAATGATTAATAAATAATGAATGAATTATGAATTAGGGTTTAGAAGCTTGTTTATATAGGAAATCCATCTAAATTCCTGCTAATTTGATCTCCAAGGCTGACATTGAAGAAAATTATACTTTAAACCCTAATTTTTCCCACTCAAACCCCAAAAATAGCTCAAATGGGAGTCATTTTCCATCTTGGGAAAATGGGTCCCACCTGAATGGGACTCATTTTACCCTAATGGTGAATGGGTCCCACATGGGCTCTTTTTCCAACTGGGATGTCAGGGTGTGAAGAATTTTAGCTTTTATGTTCTAGTCGGGTCTTTGATCAAATTATGCCTTGGGATGCACAATATGGGGTCATAGAGGCCTATTAATGATTATATAAAGGGTAATTAGGGCTAGGGACACAAAGTTCAATTCGAAAGTGTGATTAAATACACTCTACAACATTTTAAATGAGGTCTACATAGCCTAGAAAGACATAACATCCAGTGTGAATGTGTAAAATACATGAAAACACTAGATTAAAAACAAGTTTAATTTACAAGCTTTCTAGATTAATGTGAGAATATAATTAAATATATTTTACAATATTGAATTAAGGGTAAAATATTTCCATTAGATTTAAATGCTTAATAAAAGTCTAGAAAAGCGTGAAAGTGATTTACAACACTTTACAACACCTTTACAAGACATGCATTTTATTCATTTTGGTAGAGCCCAAGACCTAATGTGGATGTGAAAAACACCTCACAACACTAAATCAAGGCATAATAAAGTCCAAATATCATTAATTATTCTTGAATCAAGTAAGGAGTACTTTTTTCTATGCTACATTTAGTCCCCACTTTAGTGAGAGGATTAACTTTCTTCAAACTCACACTAAAGTAGACATTCAATAGGGGTCCAATCATACCAATGTGGATGTTCTCGGATAACAAAGATGAAGGAGGTAGTCAAGCCCCTGGGATCCAAGATCATAAGTCAAATGGACATAAGTGCAAAAGGAGACACACAAGGTACAACAAAACAAGACATGCTATCATGAAATGGAAATAACTAGAAGGGAGAGAAGTATAAATGAGTAATAATAAAAAGGTGGATCAAGTTCGACCATTTGTCCAACATGATGTGGATCAGATCTAGGCTATTTTTCCAAAAATGCATAATTACTTTGAGGTGACGAAACTCTTGGTTGTATGTCGAGTGATAAGTCCTAGAAGGTGAGACACATACACTCATGGATGGTATGCAATCACACGCACACAAGTGGCTATGGGGAAATTCATGCCTCAGATTGGGCTTCCTGCTCAACCATAGAAAAGTTATATCCCTTGATAACTTTAATAAGGTGCCACACAAAAATGATCTTTGAGCTCCATGAGGCAAGAAAAACTTCATATGCTTGAAACTCATAGACATTGTAAAATAGTATAAGGAATGTTCAAAGGGATTTTTCTTAGTTCGTGTGAGGTCTCATCTTAAGCAACATGACGCTTAAGGTCTCCAAGAGAGGAAAAGTGCAAATGGTCTCATCTTGTTTCCAAGAGAGGACAAGTGCAAGGTCTCATCCTAGGAAACATTGTACTTAATGTTTCCAAGGGAGGAAATCACAAGAAAAAATAAAATCGCATAATGAAATATGAGTGTTGGTGTATGCCCCCACTTTAAAGAAGTTGCTAGCACCATTGTGGTGAGAAATTGCTTTAAAGTAGAAGACATGAGAGGTTACTTAGAAAGCCCTATGCCAAGTCATATGTTTCCGATAAGCTACACCATGAAAAAGGTAGTATGTCACATGTGAGCCAACTTAAGGCATGCCATCCACATCCCAAGCTTGCTCTTATATGTTCATGAAAGTTGATCAACTAGCCAAAAGAGACAGCGACAAGTGACATACGAGAACAAGGCTACCTAAACCCTTTCCCCCACTTAGTGAAGGACAAGGATAAGCCAAAATGATTTATGGGATGCATGGTAGAGTGAAAATTAGTATTTATTAGAGGAATGACATACCCCCACATAAGGAAGAGCACCAAACTCCTTAAGATGTCGGATTTTACTACTCAAAAGTCTTACATTCATTACTGGAGTGACCATGAATTCTGTGATATGCACAAATTGAATTTTTATAATAAAATTTATTTCGAGTTCTAGGAGGGAGAGATATCAAGTGATCTTGGAGGAGTCTTGATAAGATACCCTCTTGATCAATGGTAGAAGGTGTTTCAATAATTTTCAACAAATTAATCTCTTGCTTAGATGTACAAGATGTCATACCTACACATGACTCTTGAGATTGTGATATTTTGTTCACTCCTTTACAGGAGGGTGTAAAATCTAACGAAGTCAAATTATTAGTGTTTTGCGAGATGAAATTGACATGAAGAAAATATTTTTGTGTTTCTTTTAAAGAATTATTTGTAATAGTGTTGATGTTAAGTGAAGGCTTCTTTATTTCTATCAAAGGACAATAACCAAGACCATGAGTTGTTTGTTGCGTGTTAGGTTCTATAGGGTTGCATATACCTTTCTTGTTAGCACCACATCCTTTTCCACTATAGCTAAGTTGTTTCATAAGTTCATAACCTTTTCCATAAATCTTTTTCATTGCTTTTGGATCTAGTGGTTGTTCGTGATTAGCTTCATCAGAGGCTATTGTGTAATTTGTTGTCTTATGTTCTGAAGTGGTTGAGGAGGATGCTTTCGAAGGGTTTTTTGAGATTTGTGTTGACCTTATTTCTTTTTCATGTCCCTTATTGGAATCTTTTTTTATGATCCTGTACTCGCCCACGAATGTTTGGTGTTAATGTTTTCAAGGGATTCTCTTTGTTTTTCTCAAGTTGTAAGACATGTTGATGTCCAAATTGACACAACAACATGTAGGTAAGATATAAACACCTCACTTCTCCTGAAAAAGATAATCAATAGTTAAAATGATCATCTCCCAAGGTCCTTAATGTTGGTTCACAATGCTACTATTTTGCAAAGTGGTAAATATGGCTGTAATATGCAAGGGTCTTGCTAGTAAGAGTAATGCAAACTAAATCTATCTAATGCTTGGGGGTTTCTAAAAATTTGAAAAGATAGATCAAAGCTTTATAACATAAAATTAGGAATGTAAACCTATTTAAATCCAAACATGTTTTCAAACACTGGGTGTATTCTTAATCAACCAAAATCATAACATGATACAATCCATAGAATGAACTATACTACTACATACATCGATAGTGCAAATACCATAACCTTAACCATTCATGAAACTTTATTTCAAAATTCAAAACACATTACCCACTCATTTCTCAAATTAATAGATCAATAGACATAAAAAAATCACACTCATAGACAACTCAATGAAATAGTTTGAAATTCAGATTCTCCTATTGATATTGCATCAAATAAGAAACATTTGTGCACAACAAAATCCACTGGCACACAAATTACCATAATTCATTAGCATCGTCACTTAACAACTAACTTCTAAAAATAAACTGATTCCATAAAACTGTAAGAAAAGTATCAAAGCATCTTGCTTAAAACATGAAAAGCTTAAACTATCAACTATCAATATTTTCTTTCTCTCTAGGTGGCTAATCTTCCTTCAACTAGCTAATCTTTATAATATATTTCAAATTTTCTCTTATACGACTAAGGACCTAAGACAACTAGATGTCACTTAAGGCTACAAAATATGAGATCTATAATATCAGGAGTGATGATGCAGAGGAAAAGGAAGAAACAAAAATACTTCAAACAATTCTCATTCAATCCCTTACGTAAATCACTTCAATTTCTTTGAATTTCTTCATGGCTACAAAGCCCAACTCTCCAAACTTGACCCTAAACCTTTATAAAACTCAAAAAAAACCTTCATACATCTTCAAAATCATCATTTTGACAGAAATAAATCAATTACACAACATTATTTCTCTATTTTATCAGATTTATCAATTATTTGCACCAAAAACTCACATTTTGCTTGAAGGGAATCAAAACACTAAATCCGGTGTAATTTTCAAACCAAATTGAATCTAAAAAAAATAAATACATTTTTGAGCACCCATTTCTTCCATTAAAAACATATCTCATTTTTAGGTATACTTGTTTTGGAACACAGGCTTGATGTCTGGACTTCTTTGTTACAAATTAGATTGAAATAACTAGATATGCATGCAAACAGTCACTTATAAATTTCACATATCAAACAATTAATCCAATCACTCTGGTGAGACTTTAGAGGATACCATTATGGAAATCTTTTCCAATTTGGAGCAAAATCCAACGGTTAAATTTTTAGAAACACGAATTTTACTGAAAAACTTTTACCCTAGATCAGGATTTAGATAGATTTGAGAAAAATGATTGTATCTTCCAAAAATATTAACTAAAATGCATGAAATCAATTTGAAAAGGAAGGTGATTGATTTATCTTCAACTTACAACCAGTTTTTAGCCATTAAAATTCTGTACAAATCCATACACAAACCTGAAACAGTCAAATTTCTGGAAAATATGCATAAAAACATAGTTTTTTCATTATTTTCTTCAAGGTATCAATCACCAATGACCACAAAAGGAGTTCAAAATCCTTTTTAAAGGAATTTACACCATGGAAAATTAGTTTCCAACTGTTTTCAACTTCCTATTATTGATTAGTCTCTAATGACCTCTTAACAACTAATTGTTGCTTAATGCAACTTTTTACATTTTTTGCAATTTTGAACTTTTGTGTTGACAATTTTTGGATACATTGACATATTTTAACATTTTATTAAATGAACTCCTAAAATAAATGATAAATGAATCAAATAACCTTAATACAAGGTAAGAACACAAAAATTGAATCAAATTCCTAAATTTCCACAAGGAGGCATAATTGTGTCAAGGTGTTCCTACACCATACTCCCGACTAAGAAAAGAATCCAAGTCCACTTGGATTGATGTTCTCCACAAAATTTCATCCTTTCTATGCTCTACCATTGATTTTCCTTGCTCTTAATCACCTTCATTTTCACCTTGGGCTTGATCTTTTTCATGCAAATTAGCTTCATACCTTGCTCACCAACTGAAATTAGAATCTTTACTCTTTGGTGCATCTCATGCTTCTCCCTTTTTCCTTTAACCTGCAAACAATCCTTTTTCCAAAGCATTAGTAACACAATGAAATGATATAAGGTGGAAATCATGATACCTCCATCATGTTGTAACTCCTTTCAAAACTCTATGAATAATTCATCCATGATCATTCCCTTAACCAACTCAATGTCCTCAACCTCTAGAATCAAATATTTGCTCTTGATCTTCTCTTCATCTTCATGAATTGGATTATCTGAAACTTCTTCTTCAATGAAGTATTCCCTTGCATCTTCAAAGGTTTCTTGCTCTTTCATTCTGATTTCCCTTCTCCTCTTTTTGATTATCTTGTGAATAGGCCATGAAACTTTCTTGTGTATTTTCAAGTGCCAACTCATTAAGTGTTTCATCTGTTGTTCTATCTTCTTTATGGATTCTAGGAACTCTCTAGCCATCCTTTGCATCTCTTGTTTAATCTCAGCATTCTCTTTATCAAACTTGTCTTGTCCCTTCTTCTTCTTTCTCTCTTCCTCTGTTTGCAAATGTTTTCTCAAGTTCTCCATCCTCTCAAGCAAGATTCCTCCTTGCTTCACAACTCACTTTCCTGCAAACAACCAAAAAACCACAAACCACAACAAACTTATCAGCCCATATCTTTCCCAGGCTCTAATAAAAATTTGATGCAGAGGCAAAGGAAGAAACAAAAATACTTCAAACAATTCTGATTCAATCCCTTACGAAAATCACTTCAATTTCTTTGAATTTCTTCATGGCTACAAAGCCCAACTCTCCAAACTTGACCCTAAACCTTTATAAAACTCAAACCAGACCTTCACACATCTTAAAAATCATCATTTTGACATAAATAAATCAATTACACAACCTTATTTCTCTGTTTTATCAGATTTATCAATTATTTGCACCAAAAACTCACATTTTGCTTGAAGGGAATCAAAACACTAAATCAGGTGTAATTTTTAAACCAAATTGAATCTCAAAAAAATAAATACATTTTTGAGCACCCATTTCTACCATTAAAAACATATCTCATTTTTTGGTATACTTGTTTTGGAACACATGATTTTTATCTGAACTTCTTTGTTACAAATTAGATTGAAATAACCAAATATGCATGCAAACAGTCACTTATAACTTTCACATATCATCAAATTAATCCAATCACTCTAGTGCGACTTTAGAGGATATCATTACAGAAATCTTTTCCAATTTTGAGCAAAATCCAAAGGTTAAATTTTGAGAAACACGAATTTTACTGAAAATTTTTACCCTAGATCAGGATTTAGACAGTTTTGAGAAAAATGATTGTATCTTCCAAAAATATTAACTAAAATGCATGAAATCAATTTGAAAACGAATGTGATTGATTTATCTTCAACTTACAACCAGTTTTGAGCCATTAAAATTCTGTACAAATCCGTACACAAACCTGAAACAGTCAAATTTCTGGAAAATATGCATAAAAACATAGTTTTTTCATTATTTTCTTCAAGGTATCAATCACAAATGACCACAAAAGGAGTTAAAAATCCTTTTTAAAGGAATTTACACCATGGAAAATCAGTTTCCAACTATTTTCAACTTCCTATTATTGATTAGTCTCTAATGACCTCTTAACAACTAATTGTTGCTTAATGCAACTTTTTACATTTTTTGCAATTTTGAACTTTTGTGTTGACAACTTTTGGATACATTGACATATTTTAACATTTTCTTAAATGAACTCCTAAAATAAATGATAAATGACTCAAATAACCTTAATACAAGGTAAGAACACAAAAATTGAATCAAATTCCTAAATTTCCACAAGGAGGCATAATTGTGTCAAGGTGCTCCTGCACCAAGTGACCAAGTAAGAATAAGCAATCCTCCATGATTTTTTGCTTTTGACAGGGGACATATCATTATCCAAAATCTTCCTGAAAAAGAGGGATGAGTTGCAAGGAATCCAAGGTTGAAGTTGCCTTTGATTTGCTGAAGAATAGAAAAGATTATTGCTTTGTTGACCAAGTCTTTAGGCGCCCAAATAGAAGGAACATTTTGCTGCCACCTCACTCCTTCATATTTTTCTCTTGGAGGTACTCATCATAGGCAACAAAAACTTGTTGAAGAATAACTATATCAGGGCCATCCACCCAATCATCCTCAAACTTAATTATTTTCACTTCTACAGAGGCAATCTCATGCATATCTCTCAATTTGATTAATTATCTTTTGGCACCCTTTGCTTCTTATTTAATGGTCGTGAGTCTATCTAGCAATAAATACTCACCATCATCTTCTTTTTGCATTACCTCTTGAAATCTATTGTTCCATTTCTCCTTCAATTTATCAAGAGGAAAATCTTCCTTGATAGGCATATCCACATTGGCCAAAATAGCAATGACTACTTCCAATTCATCAATCTGTTCATTTAGATCTTTATTAACTTGTTGAACTTCTTCCCTATGTTGATAAATGAATGCAGATTTGAATTTGATTATGCTCATTGTCTTCTCATGGAAGTCTTCATTATATTCATCGAGGATAGAATACTCCAAGAGAGTTTGATTTGGAAACTTGTTGATGTCTTTAAATTTCCTGATGTGCTCTCTATATTCCTCTTCTTTTGTCCCCAAGACTTCAACATGTGAATTTATTTCTTCTACCAATTCCAATTCTCCTTCAAGGAATTTGAAACTATCAACAAGTAGCTCATCAACTTCTTGGTTCAATATTTCAACCCACCAATCAAGCATCCCAACTTTGTTCCTCTTTTGGACCAAATCATCAACTTCTTTCTTACTTAATAGGACTAGGGTTTCAAGGGAAACAAATTGTTGGTTGACAGGAGTAGAGACATCCTTTAAGAACTTATGCAACTGATCCAATTGGGATTTAAGTTCATATTTCGTTTGTTTATCCTTGACCATCCTAGATTTGGTGGATGATACCACAATGTCAATAAGGTTCATTTGTTTATTTTTTGTAGGTCTACCCAAATTGATAGTCTCCAACAAGTAATTAGTTAACTGCATGTCCTACCTATCCTTCTTGACCATTGGGACTGTACACTTAGCTATGAGTTCACCTGCATCTATAAGCTTGGTGGAGTGAAGAACTCTTGCCCTTTTCATGGGTTTTTCATTGTCAATCTCTTTCATCATTTCATCCCAATTTAATGGTTGTGGTTGAACTATTTGCTTCTTTTGTAGATCCAACTTGAACCATGTAGGAGCAATAGCGAGAGTTATTACTTGTGTTAAGGAGGAGGTAGCAGGTGAAAGAGGTTTCCAAACTACTGTCCTAGGCTGAGAATCAACTTCTTGTTGTTTCTCTTTCTCTGCTCTTTATTTTTCCAATCTCTCAGCCTCAACTTTATCCTTTTGTTCCTACAACCTTTTAGCTTCTAACTCCTTTTGTAATTGTTCTTCCTCTAACCTCCTTTGTTCTAGCATCTCATCTCTTTTTCTTTCAAGTTCCTTAACTTTTTTCCATACTTCCATGGACTTTTTCTCATGCTTGGCCAATTCTTTAGCCTCCTTTTCTTTTAAGAAGCACTCTTCTTCATCTTTATTCCTTTGGGTTTCTTCAATTAATTTTAATTTGGCCTTAAGGGCCTCCCTTTCCCTCTTTTGTCAAGATTTTTCCTCGTCAAGCTCATGGATCTTTTGTATCAAGGCTATTTTATCATTTTCTATCTTCATCCTTAGCTCTTGTTCCTTTTGTTGTTGCAACAATTTTTTTTTTCTTTTTGCTTTCTTGCTAACTCCCTAGCCTTAGCTTGGGCTTCAACTTCTTGTTGTTTAGCAAGTTCCTTAGCTTGGGACATGGCATCAACCACTCTCTTAGCATCTTCAAATAACTTCCATTGATCATCAAGAGTGAGGATATGTTCAGTTCCCACTTCCTCTATTTCTTTATTAATCACATGAGTATCGCTATTAGAATGGGTGGCCTTGGAGTTTGTATCTATTTCATGAATTTTCACTTCTAACTCCTTTCCCTTTAATGATTCAGTCTCCTTTTGGAGGCTTCAAGAAATAATCTTTTCAATTGGTTTCTCTTCAAAGGAAGGTTGTGTTGAAGCTTCAACTCTAGTAGTTTTTGATGCACCTGGTTCAGATGATGCCTCCACTCTAGTCTCTGTCAAGGCTTCCTCTCCTTTTGCTTCAGGATGGTCTTGAGAAAGAAACATTGGATGAAGCTCTTCTCCTGTATTGGGAGGGAAAAAATCCAATTGTTCCTTTGGATTTGTTCTTCTTTTTATTCTTTTCTAGCCTTGGGTGGTTCCCATAGCTTTCCTCTTCTTTGTGGTTTGAGTCTTTGGCTCCTTGATTCTCATAACCACCCATTGGATACTTCTATCCAAGATTGTCCTTGTAATCTGCTTGATATCAATTATCTCCTCTTCATCCCAATTCACTAGGTGTACATTTTTAGTGCCCATGTCTTCAACTTCATATTGAGGATCCAAGGTTATACGATCCTCTGACAAAGTGTCGGGAATATCCTCCTTCACCCCATACTCAATCATTAATGGAATGGGAAACCTTTCATAGTTCCTTCTCCTCAAATCACAGTCATCTTATAAGTCCATCCAAAAATACTCCAATAGATTAAAATGCTTTTCAAAAACTGCGGGAAACAAACCTTGCATTTTGTGTTTAGGATCAAAATGCTTCCTAGATGTGTATAATCCTAACTTCAAATGGATCAGCTCATCATAAATTACCTTTGCTGCCACATTATGTGCATAGTTGTACTCCCCCAACTTCATAACAAATTTATGGCAGCCAGTTTTATGTTTGTTAGAAAACTTGAGGTTCACTTGTATAGCTTGATAAATAAATTCCATCAACACAATTCTATTGCTACAACATCTAGGAAGCAAATGGGGATGATTGTAAAACCTAGCTAGTTTGAAGTAGGTGAACTTAGGGTATTGGTTGTACCAATGCCCCCATTCTGCAGTGAACACCATGGAATCCTTGCTCAACCTGTACCATGCATCTCCTATTTAATTGATTAATGATAACATATAAGAATGCATCATTAACTCTCCTATAATGTAGCTCAAAAATCCACAAATTCAATTGGTTATAATGGTCCCACACCTTCTTCTATAGAGGGGCTTCTTGCAATATTCCAACTACATTTAAACTAGGGAAAATACCCCTCCTTGCTGAAACATTTATCACATAGGAAATCATAAAAGAGGACTTGGTTTCCCTCACTTTAAGAATTTGATTGTGTAGGCAGTCTGATATAATCATGGGCCGGTCAAATTGTTTCCTACCATCCAAAATGGTTTGTATGTATGGAAACATCCATTCGTTAAATTGTGAGGCATCCCTTTTCCCAAATACTCTAGACAACATCATAATTATATCACTCATCTCCTTGGTGAAATATGATCTCTTAGGCTGATCAGGAAGCTTAATTAGGGATTTATTCTCCACCCTCATCCATTTCTTATTCACATGTGTCCTATTTTCCTCCTTCTTGTTATTATATAATAGCAGTGCCTCTGAATCATTTAGTTTTTTGGGATTATGTGGTGTGGGTGCATTAAACATGAACCTTATTATTTGAGGAGTAAGGTCAATGATGATGTTCCCTTGCAAGCCCACACATTGTCTAGTTGCCCGATTATATGCTCCAACTACAATAAGTATCAGCTCAGGACATTGGGCTGATAGGGGAAAGATGACAACATGTGCTTGTCTAGATTGCAAGATCCTTTATGTTCTTCCCATTGCATCCTATGTGAAGGTCTCTTCAAGTAGCTCCGCATAGTTGAATGGGCCCAAATTTGTGTCTATGATGTCTCCCCAATCTGAATCTACCTTGCTAGTAGTAAGAGTTGGGATCTTTTGTTTGTATTTCAGAGTATATGGCAATTGTTCCACTTTTATCTTCTTGGGCTTGGTCCCATGTGGTGCAGGAGCACCTGCCAAAGTGCAAGCTTGTCTTGAAGTTTTTAATTTAAATCCATTTTTGGTTGTGTTTTGTAAGGTTTTGTACACCATCCAAATTGTGGTTGAGGACTATTGGTTCTTAGGTTAGAGTGGTGGGGTTGAATAAAGTTTGGAATCCTTTTTGTGGTGGTTTCCTAAGCTATAGACAAAAGTTGCAAAACACACTATGTTTTACAACAACAAGCTTTTGGCCGTTCTTAGGCTCAAAAGAGAAAACCTAACTGTTTTCTAAGCATTGTAAAGGAAGCTCTCAACCTTTTCAAGTTTTTTTGATGTTTTTTGTGTTGGCAGTCTTCATGAGAATAAAAAAAGAGACAGTGATTTTGTTGTGAATTTTTTTTTTTGTTTTTATGTTCTTGCTGCGTGACAATAGTTAGGTGAATTGAAAAATACTTTTGCCGGTTTGGGAGCATGTAGAGAAGCCTTTTGCATCATTTTTTGGCTCATTAGTTATTTTTTCCATCCTTTCCTTCCACTTTATAAACTCTGTGTTTGTTTGTTAGTTGTTGTTTTGATTGGTAAATGTGTTAAAAATGGAGTTTTAGCCCGCACATCCACCGTAGCAAGAAGTATGGAGATATTGGGAAGGTGGATAAAATCCATTAGTGTACATACTTTAGGGGTAGGAGTCAGTAGAGGTGCAGATAGCATGCTAAGAGACTTTTCCTAAGCGAGCTTGTGATGCCCGGTGTGGAAAAGACAACAAGAATCTTAACCTAATAGTGTAGGGGTGTTATTTCATTTAAACCTATGATGTATGTTGAATGCAGGAAGCTTGGAGAATGTTTGGGGAAAAGGATAGAATCTTCATCAGTGCATTCAAGGTTGGAACAAAGAAAAATAGACCAAGAAATGTCTAGAAACCCTAGGTTCTTGTAAAATCTATGTTATGCCTGTGTACGGACAGAGAGGGGCCCAAACCTCAAAAATCTTTTAGTGGTTGGAATTTGAGCTAGGGTGTTAGAGGGGTGTTTAGCATAAACAGTTGAAGGAGAGGAGTATTAAGCATTTTTCTTGTTTGAGGAAGCCTAATAGGGGCTCAAGCCTAGTAGCCCTTACCAAACCCTAGACTAGGGTTTTGTGATAGCGATGGATAACCAAAGCATGGAGTTTAAACAAGAACCCTTCCTTGATGGTTTTGAAGCCATAGAAGCTGATGCACACCCCTACAAACAAGTTAGGAGGCATTAGAGGCTATCTTGTCTTTAAAAGGATTAAGGGCTAGGAAGAGTGAGAGAGGAAGAGCACCGAGTTTGACTTAGTAGTAGAAAAATAGAGATGATAGCAGGGTTGGCAAATGAACTAGGGGTGCCTAAATAGAATATGACCTATAGGTTGAGTGGTGGAGGAAGTGACACGAAGGGGTTATCAGAGGTGAGACCCAGAGCATTGAGATTGTGATTGTCTCAATCCAACCCTGTCCTTATCAGATTGGTATCAGAGCAGGTTAAAGATTTGGGAAAGAAATCTTGCATGTAAGACATTGAGTCAAGTGATTGTTCCACCATGGTGACCAATGCAGAATTGGCTAAGATGGTTGAAGAGCAAGAAGAAGACAATAAGAAATTGAGGAAAAGAATAGCCCAACTTGAGGCAGGAGTGAGGAGTGCACAGTTTGAGGGAAGAATTCCAAAAGAAGAAGAGGTTGTAGAGGAAGATAAGACCCCTGAACCTGACCTTTTTTTGAAGGAGGAGCCTTTCTTGAAGGCAATAACAGCTTCGAGTGGAAAAGCACTTGAAGGTATACCACTTTTTAGTGGAAAGATGGAAGCAGAACTAGTCATGGATTGGATAGAAGGCATGGAGAATCACTTTGAGTGTGATGGAGTCACTAAAGCTCAGAAGGTGAAGGTTGCTAAGTCAAGATTGAGAGGATCAGCCTTGACATGGTGGAAGTTTATTCAGACTGAGAGGGAAAAAGAAGGCAAGCAGCCCATATCAACCTGGAAAGGAATGGTTGCTAAGGTAAAGGAAGCATATATGCCAAATGATTATGAGATCCAACTTCACAAGAAGAGGTAGAGTCTAAGGTAGAAAGACCAAGATGTCAACACCTATACTAAAGAGTTTCAAAAGCTTTGTTTGAGATCAAATGTGATAGAGGATGAGAGCCTAAAAGTGGCTAGACACCTTAATGGCTTGAAGTGGAACATTCAGGAAGAGATGGCTTTACTAAGTCCCAAGATAGTGCACCAATGCTATCAGTTGGCCATGAAGATTGAGGAAAGGAACAAAAGAAAGCATGATCAGTCCTCTAAGGGCAGAGGTAGAGGCAGAGATCAAAGAGGATAGCGTGGTGGTTACCAAGGTAGAGGTAGTGACCAAAGAATCCAAGGAGAATCAAAACTCACCAAGCATGGAGGTGAAACATCTTCAAGAGGATGATTTAACAGAGGAAGAGGACCTCAAGGAGGTTCAAATAGGGGAAGAGGAGCAGGTAGAAGTAACTCTTACTTTGCCACCATGAAATTTTATCACTGCAATTAGCTAGGTCACACTGCTTATAGGTTCCCGGAGAAAGCATCCTCTTCTAGCAATGAGAAAAGAGTGGCTTATGCACAAGAGGACATCATGAGTCCTAAGGCATCTGAGATCAGTCATATAGAATCAGAATTAGGAGAAAATTTGATGTTTAACAAGGTTTTGATCAAACAACCGGTCAAAGAAGAACCCAAGCAAAGGAGAGCTTTGTTTAGAGCAAGGTGCAATATACTGGGAAAGGTATGAAGGTCATTGTAGATTCGGGTTCTATAGATAATATCATCTATGAGGAGGCAGTAAAGAAGTTGAAATTGGAAACCAAACCCCACACTAACCCTTATAAAGTCACATGGTTGAACAAAGGGAAGAGTGTTCTAGTGAATGAGCAGGTAATAGTGGAATTTTCAATTGGAGGATATAAAGACAAGTTGTTTTGTGATGTACTACCCATGGATGCATGCCATCTTCTTCTTGGCAGGCCATGGCAATATGAAAGAGGTGCTATATATCATGGGAAGGAGAACACCATTGAATTCAAGAAGGATGGAAGAACCTTCAAGTTGTAGTAATTGATAGAGGAAGATGAAGGACAGTCCAAGGTACCAAACATCATGTTGAGGAGTGGTAAGGAGTTTATGAACAATCTACATCAAGGAGGTGAAGGTTATGTGGTTTTAATGCAGTCCAAAGAGGAAGGAAAGGCTAAAAGGACAGTCTTACCAGAAGCAGTCCAAAGGTTGCCTGATAAGTACAAGAGTTTAGTGAGTGATGGAACACCTGCAACTCTACCACCAAAGAGAGAAATAAGTCATCAAATTAACTTCATACCTAGAGCCTCATTGCCTAAAAAAGCAGCATACAAGCTTACACATGAGCAGAACCAAGAGGTGGCTAGGAAAGTGGAAGAATTGTTGAATCAAGGTCTAATTCAAAAGGGCATCAGCCCATGTGCAGTCCTGGTGGTCTTAGCAACTAAGAAAGGAGGTAAGTGGAGACTTTGTACTGATTCTAGAGCAATTAATAGGATCACCATTAGGTATAGATTCCCAATACCTAGAATTGAAGATTTAATGGATTTCCTTGGAGGAGCACAGTATTTCACTAAGTTAGACCTCAAAAGTGGCTACCATCAGATTAAAATTAAGGAAGGTGATGAATGGAAGACAACTTTTAAGAAAAATGATGGCTTGTATGAGCGGAAAGTGATGCCATTTGTCCTCTCAAATGCCCCTAGCATATTCATGAGACTAATGAATGAGGTGCTTAAGGATTTCATAGGGATCTTTGTAGTGGTCTATCTTGATGACATACTGATTTTCAGTAAGACAGCAGAAGAACATTTGAAGCATGTGGAGATGGTTCTCAAAAGGATGCAAGAAGAATAGTTGGCAATCAACCTTGAGAAGTGTGAGTTCTTCAAACAAGAGCTTGTGTATCTAGGCTTTGTAGTATCCCAAGGAATGTTGAAGATGGATCCAAGCAAGGTGGAAGCCATCCTAAACTAGCCTACACCAACCACAGCAATAGAGGTAAGGAGCTTTCATGGTTTAGCTCAGTTTTATGGGAGATTCATCAAGAATTTTAGTGGTATATGTGCACCAGTTCTAGATACTATTAAGGGTGGTCTAAAAACAAAGTTTAAGTGGACTCAAGAGGCTGATAAAGGGTTTGAAAAACTGAAACAAGAAGTGGCAACTCAACCTATCTTAATATTGCCTAGTTTTGATAAGTTGTTTATAGTTGAGTGTGATGCAAGTGGAGTGGCAGTAGGAGGAGTACTCAGTCAAGAAGGTAGGCTTGTAGCCTTCTTTAGTGAAAAGCTCAATGAAGCCAAGCAAGATTTCTCTACCTATGATCTAGAACTATATGCTTTAGTGCAGTCCCTTAGGAAGTGGAGGCATTATTTGTTACCCAAAGAGTTTGTGGTCTTCACAGATAACGAGGCACTCAATTACATCAACACCCAAGAGAAGCTGAGTAATAGACACTTGAAATGGATGGAATACATCCAAGCTTTCACTTTTACCATCAAGCACAAGAAGGGACAAATGAATAAGGTGGCAGATGCATTAAGCAGGAGAATGTTGACAGTGCAGGAAATACAACTGAAGGGCATTGGATTGGAGAGTTTCAAAGACCTCTATGGTGAAGATGAAGACTTTTTAGAAGCCTAGAAGGTATGCTCTGACTTTGAGAATCACTTTCATAGTCAGTATGTTGAGTATACATTGTAAAATGGACTATTATTTAAGGGTAATCTGTTATGTGTCCCAAGAGGATCAATGAGGGAAAATTTGATCCAAGAGAAACATAATGGCAGTCTTAGTGGGCATTTTGGAATAAACAAAACTTTAGAACTAGTACAAAGATTCTATTACTGGTCTAAGTTGGCAAGAGATGTTAGGAAATATGTGGAGCATAGTGTATTTTGCATGAAAGCTAAAGGAGGAGCCAACAATGTAGGTTTGTATCAACCTTTACCCATTCCCAATAGACCATGGGAGTGTGTTAGTATATGGATTTTGTGGTAGGACTCCCCAAGACTAAGGCAGGGTTTGGCAGTATTTATGTAGTTTTGGATAGATTTAGCAAGATAAGTCACTTTATTCCTTGCAAGACTACACATGATGCTAGCTACATTGCCCATCTTTTCTTCAGGGAGATAGTAAGGATCCATGGATTGCCATTAAGTATTGTTTCTGACAGGGATGTGAAGTTCATGAGTCATTTTTGGAAGACTCTATGGAGCAGATTGGGAACAAATCTGTCATTTGGATCAGCTTACCATCCTCAGACTGATGGCCAAATAGAGGTGGTTAATAGAGTGTTAGGTAATATTTTGAGGTGCTTGACTAAATAATATGGACAGACATGGGATATGGTGATTTCTCAAGCTGAGTATGCTTATAATGACAATGTAAATAGAACTACAGGGAAAATTCCATTTGAAGTGGTGTATGGGATGCACCCAAGAGGAATATGTGAGCTTAGAGATTTGGAATCCATGGAGAATAGGAGTGGACATGCAGAAGAATTCACTCAGACCATGAAGGAGATTCATGAGCAGGTTAAGAAGACAATCACAACAGCAACACAAAAATTGAAAGATAAAGTTGATGTGTCAAGAAGAGATGTGCAATTTGTAGTAGGTGACTATGTTATGGTCCATCTTAACAAATCAAGGTTGCAGAAGGGAATGCCAACCAAAATGTAGATGAAAATAGTGGGACCATGCAAGGTGTTAGCCAAGTATGGGAAGAATGCATACAAGGTAGAATTACCATTAGATTTGCGCATATCTCCAGTGTTTAATGTTGCTGATTTGATCAGGTATAAGGGGACAGTCAATGATGAAGTTCATAACAGTCAAGGGATTTTTAAGAATTATCAGTAATATACCCCTTCCTACTCAAGAGAAACCTCAGGCAGAGAAGATCTTGGAGTCCAAGGTGAAGAAGGCTATAAGACACAAGGTATACATGGAGCACCTTGTCAAGTGGAGGAACAAACATGAATCTAAGGCTACCTAGGTTGAGGAAGCTGACTTTAAGATGCTAGGCATTGATCTATCACTGCTATCACCTCAAGTTCCTTGATCTTTGTGCAGAGAGGGGGAGAATGGTGTAGGAGCACCTACCAAAGTGCAAGCTTGTCTTGAAGTTTTTAATTTAAATCCATTTTTGGTTGTGTTTTGTAAGGTTTTGTACACCATCCAAATTGTGGTTGAGGAATATTAGTTCTTAGGTTAGAGTGGTGGGGTTGAATAAAGTTTGGAATCCTTTTTGTGGTGGTTTCCTAAGCTATAGACAAAAGTTGCAAAACACACTATGTTTTACAACAGCAAGCTTTTGGCCATTCTTAGGCTCAAAAGAGAAAACCTAACTGTTTTTTAAGCATTGTAAAGGAAGCTCTCAACCTTTTCAAGTTTTTTGGATTTTTTTGTGTGTTGGTAGTCTTCATGAGAATAAAAAAAGAGACAGTAATTTTGTTGTGATAAAAAAAATATGTTTTTCTATTCTTGCTATGTGACAGTAGTTAGGTGAATTGAATAAGGCTTTTTGTTGGTTTGGGAGCATGTAGAGAAGCCTTTTGCATCATTTTTTTGGATCATTAGTTATTTTTTCCATCATTTCCTTCCACTTTATAAACTCTGTGTTTGTTTGTTAGTTGCTGTTTTGACTAGTAAATGTGTTAAAAATGGAGTTTTAGCTCGCACTTCCACCATACCAAGAAGTATGGAGATATTGGGAAGGTGGATAAACTCCATTAGTGTACATAATTTAGGGGTAGGAGTCAATAGAGGTGCAAACATCATGCTAAGAGACTTTTCCTAGGTGAGCTTGTGATGCCCAACATGGAAAAGACAACAAGAATCTTAACCTAACAGTGTAGGGGTGTTATTTCATTTAAACCTATGATGTATGTTGAATGTAGGAAGCTTGGAGATTGTTTGGGGAAGAGGATATAATCTTCATTAGTGCATTCAAGGTTGGAAAAAAGAAAAATAGACCAAGAAATGTCTAGAAACCCTAGGTTCTTGTAAAATCTATGTTCTGCCTATGTACGGATAGAGAGGGGCCCAAACCTCAAAAATATTTTAGTGGTTGGAATTTGAGCCAGGGTGTCAGAAGGGTGTTTAGCCTAAACAGTTGAAGGAGAGGAGTATTAAGAATTTTTCTTGTTTGAGGAGGCTAGTTGGGGCTCAAGCCTAGTAGCCCTTACCAAACCCTAGACTAGGGTTTTATGATAGTGATGGGGAATCAAAGCATGGAGGTTAAACAAGAACCCTTCCTTGATGGTTTTGAAGCCATAGAAGCCGATGCACACCCCTACAAACAAGTTAGGAGGCATTAGAGGCTATCTTGTCTTTAAAAGGATTAAGGGCTAGGAAGAGTGGGAGAGGAAGAGCATCGAGTTTGACTTGGTAGCAGCAAACTAGAGATGATAGTAGGGTTGGAAAATGAACCAGGGGTGCCTAAATAGTAGAGGACCTACAGGTTGAGTGGTGGAGGAAGTTACACCAAGAGGTTATCAGAGGTGAGATTCAGAGCATTGAGATTGTGATTGTCTCAATCCAACCCTGTCCCTATCACCATGTCTCAAAATTTCTATAGGTTGGATCCTTTTAGAAGCTTCCTTTGAGGCTCTTGACATCTTCTATTCCTACAATATAACCCTAGATTAGATCATCAAAAACATGGATATCATTACACCATATATTAGATTTCATACCATTCTCGATCCCTTCTTATACTTAGCCAAATTTCATATCCACTAGAAGTAGAATCAGGAAAGAATTAGGAACAAGAAGCCTTTTTAACACTAGCAGGATAGTGACCAGATTTAGGATCAGAATGGAAACCAAAAATGGAACCAATTGGTAGTTCCAAGTTTGACTCCCACTCTAGTTCCACATTTGCCAAAGAAAAAGAATGTAGACCAGACTTATCACTTACCAGAAGTGCAATGAGAATAAGACCATAATCGGGATCAAAAAATAATCTGAATCTAGAACCAACTAATGATTCCAAGTTCATTTCCCACTCTAGGTTTTCTTCTACCAAGGAACAAAAGTGTAAACAAAATTCAACATTCAACGGGAACGAGATCATTTTGGAATTTGAACTCTTATGCAAAAACTTTGGAATGAGTTTGTTCTTTGATTTTCTTCTGCCAGTTTACTATTAATACCAAGCAATTTTTAACATGTGGTCATATGAGCTTAATAATTGGATCACGTGAAGCCATATGGAAACATTAAATAAGGGGCTAAACTCACCCCTAACATAGTAAGACCAAATTTGAATTTTTAAAAGCACGATATTGTAAAGGTTAAATGCACAAACCCTAATTTGTATGACATGTTGACTTATAGAAATCAGGGAATCAAAACCATGATGTTAAAACCATTAACCCAAAATTATAAGAGGATTAAAAGGATTGTAAAACTGATTAAAACACTTTAAATCTCAAAAGATGCCTCCAAACAAAAACCTAGTTAAAAACTAGGGCATGAAAGTACAGACATGACCACAAAACATGAAAACGATAGAAAAATAAACAAAACAAATTGAAAAGACAACAAACCAAAAAAAAAACAAAAGGGAAACAACAAACCAACAAGAAAAAACAAGAAAAGATAGTGAATATTCATAATACAAAGTCTGAAGAACACACGAAGAACACAACAAAAGACAAAATGGAAAAACACAAAATGGAATGGAGAAAGAACAAACACCTACCTCAAAAAACACCAAGAAAGATTGAAACTAGACAAGAATTTGCTCAAAAACACACACTCACAATAAAATTGTGCTCCTCTTGAGTTTTCTATAGCTCAGGGTCAGAGAAATGCTTCAGATAATACTTATGAGGAATAATAAACTCGATTAAGGTTTAAAAACCCATTTCGCACATATGAGAGAGTGGCAATAAATGCCATTAATGTAGTTGGTCAGGAGCAAAATCAAAGTCATAAATAAGTATTCAACCAATGTGTGAATCGAAGGAAGGGAGAATGTGGAAGAGAAACTAGATCAGAACATGAAAGTTTAGTCAAGTTTCTCCTTCCATCGAGATTTAGTTCCGGTCTTGCGGCAAAGGAACAAGACAACAAAGGAAAATAGGGGAAAAGTCGAAACCAAAACCAAACTCGAAACTTTCACAAAGTTTCCAATTAGGTTTCCATCCCGACAGAAGCAACAAAAAATGACACAAAATGACAAAGACATCAACGTACATAGGATTGGAACGAAAACCAAAACCGAGTGAAACATAATGGGAGTGGAGTTGGAACCAAAACCAGACCCATAACTTTTACAATGTTTTGAGTTAGGTTTCCATCTCAATTGTGCTTCTGAAAAAAGGAAAGGAAATGAAGTAAAAATGAAAACGAAAGAAAACCTAAGGGAGGAAACCAACCCCAAGGTCGAACACAAGCAAAACAATGAAGGAAGAAAGATAGCAAAGGGGAAAAGTCAGAACTGGAACAAAAACTTGACCATGAACTTTATAAAGGTTCTAAATTCAATTTCATCCCACGTTCTGAACCCACCAAAGAAAAAAGAAACAAGGCCTTAGGAGGGAAAAAGAACAACTCCTAAATCCCAAACCAAAACACCAAGAACAAACACAAGCAAGGGGGACCCATTTTAACCAATAAAATAGGGTGGTTATGCAAGGCATAACAATTGGTGACTCAGTTGGGAAAATGGTTTACACATTTTCAAGATAATGAAGAATCCAGTCACCCAAAGCCTATAGTTTATGAACACTACAACTCAAGTTAGATCAATTTTAATAAGGAAGGTTGAGCTAGAATCTCAGATGTAAATCAACACTTACTACTTTTGAATCTAAGTGTGTGCATATATGGTGCATCTCTTCTTACAAAGTTTTCTAGACCTCTAAATGACTATATCTAAGATTCAAGCTACATGAGTTGAATCCATTTAACTATTGTACAATGATATCTTGGGCATTTCTTCATTTCCATTCAAGCATCTATAGCTCTGACGAAGATACCTCTAGTTCTCTTAAAGCATTGCTCTACTGCCAGCCAAGCGTCCATAGCCCCAGTAGAGATACTTGAATCACCTATTTGATATTGAGTTTTCCTTATCTTGATGGTTCTCTTTTCTATTCTTTTCTATAGGCTTCACTTGCAAAAAAAAATTCTTTTATTCACTTTCCTCAATATTCTGATATTAGTCAAACTAAAATTTGGGTTGAGAACTACTGTGGACCTCGAAAAAATATTAGGGAATCAGATTTTTCACTTAAATCTTGAGATACAACCACCTGAGACAAATAGGCCTTCATACAAGTAGATGTTTCTATTTAATTTTGTGACAGATTCAATTATAGTTCATGAAAATTGCTTACGATGCACCCTATTCTTAATAAAATTTTAAAACCTTTGTTTAAAATGAACATAAAACATAAGTTTAGGATGAAATATCTTGAGAGAAAACCTAAAAATACCTAAACCAACTTCTCTCCTCGTATCCACATTATACTTTGAATAAAAACCCCTTCATCCATAAATGGAGAAAAATGAAAGTCCACAAGAACAAAGACAAAAAACAAAACAAAACAATAGAAAGGAAACAAAAAGAAAAGCACACAGACAACAAACCCAAAAAAAAACAACCAGTTGATTACATATGTACAATCAATCTCAATACTAGACCTTTAAAAACCAAAATAATGTTTAAGAAATTGTCCATTGATAGGCAATGGAATAGATTCTCATGTTAAAGTACTTAGGCAGAAATAATTCTTGCCCAGGATCTCAACAATTTGATAAGGACCCAACCAAAGTCTATCAAAATTTTGGTGATTGCCCTTATTTTCTTTAGCTTTATCCCATAATAACACAAGATCTAATATCGTAAAGGCTTTAACCTAGACTCTTTTGTCAAATGAGTGTTTGAAAACAACTTGATGTTTAGAAAACTATTGTAAAGTAGCATCTCTTTGTTCTTCCAATTTCAACAAACTAGCTAGTCTTACTTCAATCATATCAGCACTAGAATAAAATTCTTGCATAAATCTCAGGATAGGTATTTGTAAGTGGATAGGAAAAACTAGAACCTGACCATAGACTATCTTAAAGGGTGAAGTTTTCAAGGAAGCCTTAATGCTAGTTCTGTGTGCCCATAAGGAAAACCTCAATTGGGTATGCTAATCCCTGGGATTACTTTCCAATAACTTCTTAATTTCTTCCAGTAAATTTTTGTTAGGAGCCTCTGCTACTCCATTCCCTTGTGGGTAGTAATTAGAAGAATATTTCAAGAATATTTTATGTTTGTAAGCCCATTGAATAAACTCAACAGAAGAAAAGGAAGGGCCATTGTCACATACCAAGGTGAAAGGTACTCCAAACCTTGTGACAATGCATTTAGTAAGGAATTTAATGACTACCTCTGTGGTACTATTTTTTCAAGGCTGAGCTTTTATCTAGCATGTATAGTAGTCAGTGACCATCAATATGAACTTGTGCCTTGCTGAATATTTTGGGTTAATCACCCCAAAAAAATCTAGTGCCCATTGGGAAAATGGCCTTACCTCATAAATTGGCTATAGAGGCATTGTTGGATTGCATTCCCTTGATGCTAAGGTTTGAAATGTATGACATGTCTTTTGATGCTGGTGGGCATCAGGAAACACATGTGGCCAATAATAACCCGATTTGAGAACTTGAAGTGCCAAAGAATCCGTAGAACCATGACCAGTGCCATGCCTACCATGAAATTCAGCAATAGCATGCTTCACTTGTTGCTAATCTAAATTGTGCAGGTAAACTCCTTCAAAATTTCTCCTATACAATGATCCTCCTTTAAGCATATAATGAGAAATTTTTAACCTTAGTACTTTCCTCTAAGTTGTGTTCATCCCACCTGGGAACTTGTTATTGAGCAGAAAGTAGAACACATATGCATACCAAGGATCATTGGTGAATGACTGCACTATGTATTGTTGACAAGTAATATTCTTGTCAACATCTACCATAGCTTTAGACAAGTATTTTCCTCAAACGAGATTCATTGGGTGTATCTCAAGGTAAAACTCTTGAAAAATTTCCATCCATTTTCCTCTTCTCTCTCCTATCTCACTTTACATGAGTAGAGACTTTACAACAGGATCACGAATTGGAACAATGACTTGGCTACGAAGGATATAATGTCTGAAATTTTTAACCACTCACACCAGTGAAAAGTTTTGCTTTTCAATAGGTGGGTATCTGACCTCAAAATTTTTAAATGGAGAACTCATGAAGGCAATAGGCCTTTCATCTCCTTCACCTTTTCATTGTGTGAAGACAACTGCACATTAATGTCCATCCATTTTCCTCTTCTCTCTCCTAGCTCACTTTACATGAGCAGAGACTTTACAACAGGATCATGAACTGGAACAATAACTTGGCTACGAAGGATATAATGTCTAAAATTTTTAACCACTCACACTAGTGAAAAGTTTTACTTTTCAATAGGTGGGTATCTGACCTCAAAATCTTTAAATGGAGAACTCATGAAGGCAATAGGCCTTTCATCTCCTTCACCTTTTCATTGTGTCAAGACAACTGCACATGAATGTTCAAAAGAAAAATAATAGATGTAAAAAGGTTTTAAATAATCAAGACTAGTGAGGACTAGTGCTTCTGAGATTGATTTCTTACTCTATGAAAATGCAAATTTTTCCTCATTGCTCCATTTTATTTTTGCATCCTTTTTCATCATCTCTTTAAGAGGTTTGACAATTTCTGTAAACCCAATTATAAACTTCCTGACAAAGTTGATCTTTCCAAAGAAATATCTCATTTCTTTTTTACTTCCTGGCATGGTTAACTTCAAAATAGACTAAAATCATTCGAGATCTATGGATATCCCCCTTTCTAAGATTATATGACCTAAAAATTTCCCTTTAGAAACTCTGAACACACACTTTTTGGGGTTAAGAGAGACACCATAACCGATACATCTTTTAAGAACTTTCACCAAATCTGCAACATGGTCCTCTCTATCCTTAGAAAACACTATCAATTCATCCATATAAATAATAATACATTTACCTATTAAATCTTTGAATGGCACATCCATTGCATGCTGAAAGGTTGCTCCAACATTAACTAAACCAAATGGCATCCTCTGATAGGAAAAATTCCCCCACTTAGTAGTGAAGGTTGTCTTCATTTTGTCATTGTAATTGACAAGAACTTGATTATACCTAGAATAGCCATCCAAAAATGACATCATGTGAGACTTGTTGACAGTTTGCAAGACCTCGTCAAGAGAAGGAAGTGGATAATTATCCTTCTCTTAAGCTCTATTGAGAATTTTGAAATACACACATAATCTTATCTCCCCATTCTTCTTGCGAATTGGAACCAGATTAGCGACCCATGTAGAATTTTGCATAGGAAAGAATATCTTTGCTAATAAAAACTTTTGTACCTCCTTGAAAATCAAGGGTTCGATTAGGGCATTGACAGGATATTTTTGGTGAAAAAGTTTTGCCTCATGCTTCAGAGAAATGGTATGTGTAATCACAAAAGTATCAAAAGTTTTCAAGTTCTCATATCCCCAAGAAATTGCAGCAATGTCCTACTTAACCACCTTCAATATATTATCTCTAATTGCTTTTGGCTAGGTCTTTCCAATGTACACATTCCTTTCTAGACCTGAATCTTCCAAATTGACAGACTCATATTCTCCTCCATCACTATTCATTGCCAATATTTCGTGAGCTCGTGGATCAGAATAAAATATCCTCTCCAAGTCCACCATTCCCTTAGGAATTTTGTTACTTTTCATATTAAGTATGCCTGATGTATCATGGAATTTAGGGTCCCAATCTCCCTGATCTCTATCTGACTCATCAATAATCTATCCCTAAAAGTCATCTGAGCTTGCTAGAAAAGAAAGAATGTGTTGATCATCATAAAAAGCTTGAAAGTTTCTAACATTGTCTGCGACAAATGGGATAGATAAAAACTCTACTAAAAATCTCTTTAACTTGGAGTCTTGCATAGGGTCCAAAGTGCTCACAGCAACAACCAGTGAATCAACAATCTAGTTCTCTTCCCTAGGAATCAATTTTATTTTGAAAGCATCAAAATCCTCTATCAGGTTCCACACTTGGTTCCTATATGTAGCCAACCTTTTGTTGTTGCAAGTGTACTGGCTACGTACTTACTTAACTATCACTTCAGAGTCCCCCATAACTATCAAGGCTGCAACTCTCTTCTGATGTGCAAACATCAGTCCTCGGTCTAGTGCTTCCTATTCCACTACATTGGTGGTGCATCCAAACTACAAATTGTAAGAAGTAAAAAATGTTTTCCCTTTCGGTCTAGTTAGATCAATCCCAACTCCACTCCCTATTTTAGATACAGATTAGTCAAATTTAAGGGTCCATAATTGATTGTGAGTTGGAATTTGTTTCTTTAAACTAACTATAGGTGTTTGGATTAGGGAAATAGGTGGTGAAACCAATGGTTTCGTCACATTAGAATTAGAACATTGTTGTTTATGGTGATTATCATAGGTATCATTCAGATCTAAAGTTTTTACAAGTTGTGATTCCTACACATCATGTTGAAATATAGTTGTAGTTTGGAAAATCCCTTAGGGCATTGGTAGACTAGCAAGCACAAGGGCATCATACAAACTAAAATATTTCTCATTATCATCTTGTTGGTCTGAGACCAAAATCTGAACCTGTTCAGTTTGAGGAGGGATTTCCTCTAGAAGGTTATTAACCCTTGTTAGCATAGTAGCATTTCTAGCTTTAAATGAAAACTAATTTGGAATTATATTCAGTTGGTTTGGACATGTTTCACTTACTTGGAAAATTTGGCTCAATATATCAATACAAGATTTACATGTTAGCTCAAAGTGACTTTGATAGTGAACTATACACTAATTCGAAAGCAAGAGACTCCACAAGTCTACTTCTTCCCCTAAAATGAGCTAGTATTTTTGTAGTTTCCTAATCAATACTTGTTGATTAATGATGGTCATGGGGTTAAGAAATTCTTCTAGTCATAAATTATCTTAATCAAGCATCAAGAGAGTCATGATCTCCTCTCTCTTGTAAACTCCTATTTCAATTTCAAAATATGCTACCTCATTGGGGTAGTCATACTCTATAATCATGTGCTTTAGGTGGGGTTCACTCTCAATCCTAATTTGGGTAGGTACCCCTCTCCATGGTAGCCAGATATGTGAGAAATCAAGGGAAAGATATCTCCCAATACTCTTCATCAAATCACAACTTAGAAGCATACCATAGGTTTCAAGGATATCTTCCACCTGAATATCCATATATGTTTGGATCCGTGGATCCGACCCAACTTTTAAATGTACATTTTTCAACTCCCCAACCACATTGACCTCTATTTTTTGAAGTTGAATAACCTTTTTATTGATCTCAACTGGGTTTAAACCTAGCTTATTGCATTTGGAAAATGGCATGACATTACCAGAAGCTCCTGAATCTAGGAGAAATTTATGCAAATTCTTTCCAAAGATCCTTAAACTTAAAAGGAATGGAGGAGTCCCTACCTTGTTTCTGTATAAGGTTGCATTCTTGTTAGTAGTTGGTGTCACCTTAGTCTTCCTGTTTGACTTGTCTACTTCCTCTAAAGCCTTCATCACTATGTTATGTTGGGAAGGAAACCACCTTAGAATGTCAAAGAATGACAAGGAGGTTTTTTATTTCTGCATCTCAGAAAAAAATTCAAATTCCATATTGTTATTCACATTATACTTAGGATAAAAAGCTATATTACCTTTATTCTAGAATTCTGATGGACCCTTTGGTGGCAAAGGATTATATTAAGATTCTAGTTTGGTGGAACCATATGATTGGGTGGAGCTGATGTAGTAAATGGGCCCTTATTCTGATTTCTCAGAAAATGTCCCCCTTTTGTCTAAAAGCCATGAGCATCATATGCATCCTCCTTTGTCCCATTTTCATCTTGCATTGGGAAAGAAGGTTCTTCATCGAAAATATCATAAGCCATGGCTGTGTCAACCAAGCCACCTCCTTTGTGAGAGTTTCCTTGAAATTTCTGAGCATCTACTTATGCCATCTTAACAAATTTCTCCATCTCAGGACAATTAACTTTAGAATGGGAAGTAGTGTCATGTAGTCTACACTAGCTTGTCATAAAATTGAGGTCATCCACATTTCTAGTGTGTGGCTTGTCATCACCAGCTTGATAATTATGAGACACTTCCCCATTGTTTGGCCCAATATTCCATTGTCTATTATTGTTGGGCCTCTGATTGTACCCCCTATTTTGGTTTTGATAACTCTGATTAGGGAGATTCTAATCCTACAAGTTTCTTTGGTTCTGGTTATTATTCTAATAAAATAATTACCCTAGTTAGAATAATTACCCTGATTAGAATAGTTCTGACCTTAGCTCAGAGAGGGATTGAGTTTAAGTTGAGCCATATCATTGGTGACTTGTGACAGGGTCTTCTTTAGAGTCTCTACCTAATTGGTAAGTTGGACAGTCTGTTCATTCTCAGTAATCTTTACCATGGGTGTCTGATTAATAGGGCTTGATCCTCTAGCTTGATTATGATGACTTTGTGGTTGCTAGGAGGGATCAAGAGCCCCATTAGTGAAGAATGGAAGGGGATATGGAGTTTTTAATTCAAACATGGGTCTGCATTAGGAATAAGATATCCCTAGGACCATATTAAACAATGGGGTTGGATTGGGTATTTGATATCCTATGGGAGGGAAAAATCCTCCTAAGTTCCCTAACTGCAAGCTTATCTATTGTTGTAGCTTGATGGCTAAGTGATAGACTTTTGACAAAGAATCAATATCTATTGGTAGGTAAGTTCTCTATAAGAAAAAACCAATCAAAGGGCCTATGGCCCTCAAATATGCTTGAATCACAATGTTCTCAGCAACTAGGTAGGGGTCTTGCAACTTTTGATACATTCTTTGAAATCTTGTATTGAACAAAAGCAATGGTTCATGGGGTTCCTTTCTGATAGTAGAAAAATGGTGGAACAAAACAATAGGGTCTACATAGACCCAAAAATGGTTAATAAAGGAATTTTCCAAGTCAATACAACTTAGAATAGACCCTTGTAGTAAATTCAAGTACCAGTTATATGCCATGTCACCCAAAGAATAAGGAAACAACCTACATACCACATAATGGTGAGATATTTGAGCTCAATTACAAGCATTTTTTAATTCCTATATGTGCTCCTCAACACTTCTTGACTCCTCATAAATGTACGTAGGACAAAAAAAATTAGGGTTTTTGGGCATGTCATGTATTCCTCTAGGAATAGTTCCCAATGGAGAGGGATTATTCATAAAGAAAGCCATTGATGGTAGTGGTGGAGGTGATTGAGACAGCTGTGGGATGGGTTGATTTGGTTGTTGAGGTGGTGGAGGTGGATTTGGTGGCTGAGTTGGTGGATTCGATGATACCAACTGAGGTACTTGTGGAAATCTAGGTGGAGTGAGTGGGGCTAATAATGGTGTTGAGATCGAAACTCTATGAGCTTTGGGTCTCATTGGGGTTTCCAGTTTTTTCTCTTGGCCCTCCTTCTAGCATCAGTTTTGTTGATGGCCAAACTGACACAACAACATGTAGGTAAGATATAAACACCTCACCTCTCCTGAAAAAAGACAATCAATAGTCAAAATGATCATCTCCCAAGGTCCTTGATGTTGGTTTACAATGCTATATTTTTACAAAGTTTTCAATATGGTTGTAATAGGCAAGGGTCCTACTGGTAAGAGTAATGCAAACTGAATCTATCTAATGTTTAGGGGGTTTGCAAATAAATTGAAAAAGATAGATCAAATCTTTAGAACAAAAAAATATGAATTTATACCTATTTATATCCAAACATGTATTCAAACAATGAGTGCATTTTTAATCAACCAAAACCATAACATCATGCAATCCATAGCATGAACTATACTATTGCATACATCCATAGTGAAAATACCATAACCTTAACCATTAATGAAAATTTATTTAAAAATTCAAACACATTACCCACTTATTGCTCAAATTAATAGATCAATAGACATAAACAAATCACACTCATAGACAACTTAATGAAATAGTTTGAAATTCATATTCTCCTATTGATATTGCATAAAATAAGAAAAATTTGTGCACAACAAAATACACTAGCACATGAATTACCATAATTCATTGACATCATCACTTAACAACTACTAAAAATAAATTGATTGCATAAAACTATAAGAAAAGTATCAAAGTATCTTGCTTAAAATATGAAAAGCTTAAACTATCAACTATCAGTACTGTCTTTCTCTCTAGGTGGCTAATCTTCCTTCAACTAGATGACCTTTACAATATCTTTCAAAGATTCTCTTATAGCACTAAGGACCTAAGACAACTGGATGCAACTTAAGGCTACAAAATATGAGATCCATAATATCAAGAGCAACCAAGTAAGAATAAGCAATCCTCCATGATTTGCTGCTTTTGATAGGGGACATATCATTATCCAAAATATGCTTGAAAAAGAGGGATGAGCTGCAAGGAATCCAAGGTTGGAGTTGTCTTTGATCCGCTGAAGAATAGGAAAAATGATTACTCTACTAACCAAGTCTTTAGGTTCCCAAGTAGAAGGAACATTCTGTTGCCACCTCACTCCTTCATATTGTACTCTTGGAGGTACTCATCATAGGAAAAAAACATGTGTTGAAGCATAACTGTATCAGGACCATCCACCCAATCATCCTCAAACTTAATTATTTTCACTTCTACAGAGTAAGTCTCATGCATATCTCTCAATTTCATTAATTCTTGTTTGGTAGAATTTGCTTCATCTTTAATGTCCATGAGTCTATCTAGCAATAAATCCTCACCATGATCTTCTTTCTACATTACCTCCTAAAATCTATTGTTCCATTTCTCCTTTAGTTTATCATGAGGAAAACCTTCCTTGATAGGCATATCCACATTGGCCAAAATAGAAATGACTGCTTCCAATTCATCAATTCGTTCATTCAAATCCTTATTAACCTGTTGAACTTCTTCCCTATGTTGATAAATGAATGAAAATTTGAATTTGATTGTGCCCATTGTCTTCTCAAGGAATTCTTCATTATCTTCATTGAGGATAGACTGCTCCAAGAGAGTTTTCTTTGGAAACTTATTGGTGTCTTTTAATTTCTTGATGTGCTCTCTATATTCCTCTTCTTCTGTACCCAAGACTTCCGCATGTGAATTTATGTCTTCTACCAATTCCAATGATCCTTCATGGACTTCAAAACTATCAAAAAGTAGCTCATCAACTTCTTGGTTGAATCTATCAACCCACCTATCAAGCATCCTAACTTTTTTCCTCATTTGGACCAAATCATCAGCGTCTTTCTTACTTTATAGGACTGGGGTTTCAAGGGAAACAACTTGTTGATTGACAGGAGTGGAGACATCCTTTAAGAACTTGTGCAACTCATCCAATTGGGATTTAAGTTTATATTTCCTCTATTTATCCTTGATAATCCTAGATTTGGTAGATGATGCCACAATGTCAATAAGGTTCATTTGTTGATTTCTTGTAGGTCTACCCAAATTAACAGTCCCCAACTGGTAATTAGTTAACTGTATGTCCTGCTTTTCCTTCTCTGCCATTGGGACTACACACTCAACTATGAGTTCACTTGCATCTATGAGCTTGGTAGAGTGAAGCACTCTTTCCCTTTTCTTGGGTCTTTCCTCGTCAATCTCTTTTATCATTTCATCCCAATTTATTGGTTGTGGTTGAACTATTTGCTTCTTTTCTAGATCTATCTTCAACCATGTAGGAACAATAGGGTGAGTTATTACCTAATTTGAGGAGGAGGTAGTAGGAGAAAGAGGTTTCCAAAATATTGTCCTAGGATGAGAATCAACTTCTTCTTGTTTCTCTTTCTCTGCTCTTTCTTTTCCCAATCTCTCAGCGTCAACTTTATCCTTTTGTTCCGACAACCTTTTAGCTTCTAAGTCCTATAATTGTTCTTCCTCTAACCTCCTTTGTTCTATGATCCCATCCCTTTTTCTTTCAAGTTCCTTAACTCTGTCCCATACTGCCTTGGAATTTTTCTCATGCTTGCCCAATTCTTCAGCCTCCTTTTCTTTTAGCAAGCCCTCTTCTTCATCTTTCTTCATTTGGGCTTCTTCAATCAATTTGAATTTGGCCTCAAGGGCCTCCCTTTCCCTTGTTTGTTGATTTTTCTCCTCCTCAAGCTCATGGATATTTTGTACCAAGGATATTTTATTATTTTATATCTTCATCCTCATCTCTTGTTCCTTTGGCTGCTAGAACAAATCTTCATTTTATTTTTGCATTCTTGCTAACTCCTCAGCCTTAGCTTGTGCTTTATCTTCTTCTGATTTATCAAGTTCCTCAGCTTGGGCCTTGGAATCAGCTACTCTCTTAGAATCTTAAAATAGATTCCATTAATCCTAAGGAGTGAGATTAAGTTCAGTTCCCACTTCCTCTATTTCTTTATCAATCACAGGAGTTTCTTTGTCAGAATGGGTGGCCTCAAAGTTTGTATCTCTGTCATGAATTTACACCTATAACTCCTTTCCCTTCAATGATTCAATCTCATTTTGGAGGCTTCCGGTAGACATCTTTTCAATTAGTTTCTCCTCAAAGGAAGGTTGTGTTGAAGCTTCAACTCTAGTAGTTATTGATGCACTTAGTTGAGATGATGCCTCCCCTCTAGTTTTTGTGATGGATTTCTCTCCTTGTGCTTCAAGATGGTCCTGAGCAGGTAGTGCTGGATGAATCTCTTTTCCTGTATTGGGTGGGAGAAACTACAATTTTTCCTTGGGATATGCTCTTCTTTTTGTTCTTTTCTAGCCTTGGATGGTTCCTGCAACTTTCCTCTTCTTTGAGGTTTGAGTCTCTAGCTCCTTGATTCTCATAACCACCCATTGGATACTTCTATCTAAGACTATCCTTGCAATATAATTAATATCAATTGTCTCCTCTTCATCCCAATTCACTCGGTCTAGATTTTTAGTTCCTATATCTTCAACTTCATATTGAGGATCCAAGGTTACACAATCATCTGACAACGTGTCAGGAATATCCTCCTTCACCCCATACTCAATCATTAATGGAATGGGAAACCTTTGATAATTCCTTCTCCTCAAATCATACTCATCTTGTAAGTCATTCCAAAAATCCTCCAATAGATTGAAATGATTGTCAAAAACTATGGGAAACAAACCTTGCATTTTTTGTTTAGGATGAAAATGCTTCCCAGATGTTTATAAGCCTAGCTTCAAATGGATCAACACATCACAAATTACCTTTGTTGCAACATTATGTTCATAGCTATACTCCCTCAACTTCATAAAAAATTTATGGTAGCCAGTTTTATGTTTGTTAGCAAAATTGAGGTTCACTCTTGTAGCTTTATAAATAAATTCAATCAACACAATTTTGTTGTTGCAACATCTAGGAAGCAAATGGGGATGACCATCAAACCCAACTAGTCTGAAGTAGATGAGTTTGGGGTATTAGATGTACCAATGTCCCCATTCTGCAATTAACGCCATGGCATCCCTACTCAACCTATACCATGCATGTCTTTTTTAATTGATTAATGATAACATATAAGAATGCATCATTAACTCTCCTATAATGCAACTTAGAAGTCTCAAAGTCCACTGGTCATAATGATCTGAAACTCTCTTCTGTTGAGGGGATTCTCCCAATATTCCAACTACATTTAAACAAGGGAAAATACCCCTCCTTGCTACATCATATATCACATAGGAAGTCATAAAAAAGGACTTTATATCCCTCACTTTAAGCATTTGATTGTGTAGGAAGTCTACTATAATCATGGGCTAGTCAAATTATTTTCTGCCATCCAAAATGCTTTGTATGAATGGAAACAACCATTCCTTGAATTGTGAGGCATCAGTTTCCCCAAATACTCTAGACAACATCATAATTATAACACCGATCTCCTTGGTGAAATATAATCTTTTAGGCTGATCAGGAAGCTTAATTAGGGATCTCCTTCTTGTTACTATATACTAGCAATGCCTCTGACTCATTTAGCTATTTAGGATATTGTGGTGTGGGTGCATTAAACAAGAACATTATCATTTGAGGAGTAAGCTCAATGATGATGTTCCCCTACAAGTACATACATTGTCTAGTTGTGTGATTATATGCTCTTGCCGCAATAAGTATTAGGTCAGGACATTGGACTGATAGGAGAAAGATGGCAACATGTGCTAGTACAGATTCCAAGATCTATTTTTTCTTCCTATTGCATCCTTTGTGAAGGTCTCTTCAAGTCACTTCACATAGTTGAATGGGCCCAAATTTATGTCTTTGATGTCTTCCCAATCTGAATCTAACTTGCTAGCAGTAAGAGTTGGGCTCTTATGTTTGTATCTCAGAGTATATGGCAATTGTTCCACTTTTATCTTCTTGGGCTTGGTCCCTTGTCTAAAAATTTCTATTGGTTGGATCCTTTGAGAAGCTTCCTCTGAGGCTCTTGAAATATTCCATTCTTGTAATACATCCCTGGGTTATATCATCAAAAGAATAATCATGAAAGAATCAAGAACAAGAAGCATTTTTAACATTGTTGGGATTGGGACCAAAACCAAAATGAAATTAGAACCAAGATTGGAAGGAAACAAAAAAAAAAAAGAACCAATCGGTAGTTCCAATTTTGACTCCCATTGTGGTTCCGCATTTGACAAAGAATTAGAATGTAGACCAGAATTATCACTTACCAAAAGCACAATCAGAATAAGACCAAAATCAGGATAAGGATGGAATCTGAACCTAGAACCAACCAATGATTCCAATTTTGTTTCCCACTTCAGTTCCACTTCTACCAAGAAACAAAGGTGTAAACCAAACTCAACATTCAGTGGGGGTAGGATCATTTTGGAATTTGAACTCTTATGGAAACACTTTGGAATGAGTTCGTTCTTGGATCCACTTCCACCAGTTTACCATTAATACCAAGAAATTTTGAACATGTGGTCATATGAGCTTAAGAATTGGATCACGTGTAGCAATAGGGAAACATTAAATAAGGGGCTAAACTCACCCTTAATAAAATAAGACCAATTTTGAAATTTTAAAAGTGCGATATTGTAAACATTAAACACACAAACCCTAATTTGTACAACATGTCAACTTATAGAAATTAGGGCATGAAAAACCTGACATTAAAAACATTAACCCAACATGATAAGAGGATTATAAGGTTTGAAAAACTAATTAAAACACTTTAAATCTCAAAATATCCCTCCAAATGAAACCCTAGTTAAAAACTAGGGCATGACAATATGGACGCAACCACAAAATGCAAAAATGACAACCAAAAAAAAAACAAATAGAAAAGACAACAATCCAAGCATAAAACAAAAGGAAAACAACAAACCAACAAGAAACAACAAGAAAAGTGAGTGAAGAGTCATAAGACAAAGTCTGATGAAGGTGCGAAGAACACAACGAAAGACAAAACGAAAAAACAGAAAATAGAATGGAGGAATAACAAACACCTACCTTGAAACACACCAAAAAAGGTTGAAACTAGATGAGAATTCCCTCACAAACACGCACCTAAAATAAAATTGTGCTCCTCTCAAGTTTTATGTAGCTCAAGCTCATAGAAATGCTTTAGATAATATTTATGAGTAATAATAAACTCAATAAAGTATTGTAAACCCATTTTGCACATGTGAGAGTGGCAAGAGATGCCATTAATGCAGTTGGTCGTGGGTGGAGTCAAAGTCATAAATGAGTATTCAAAAAATGTGTGAATCGAAGGTAGGGCATAAACAAAAGTGGAACTAGAATAGAACATGAAACTTTAGTCAAGTTTCATATCCCATCCAAATCCGGTTCTAGTCCCATGGAAAAGGAACAAGACAACAAAGGAAAATGGGGGCGGAGTCGGAACCAAAACTGAACTTGAAACTTTCACAAAGTTCACAGTTAGGTTTCCATCCCAGTTTGGCTCCCAAAAGAGGGAAAAAAAACTAACACAAAATGACAAATACATCAATGCAAATGGGATCAGAATGAAAACCAAACCTGGGAAAAACACAACGGGAGTGTAGTCGGAAGCAAAACTAGACCTATAACTCTTACAAAGTTTCGAGTTAGGTTTCCACCCTATTTTTTCTTTTGAAAAAAGGAAAATGAAATAAAACCTAATGGAGGAAACCAACCCCAAGGCCGAACACAAGTAAAACAACGAAGTAAAAAATACAACAAAGGGGTGGGGCCACAATTGGAACGGAAACCAGACCAAGAAATTTATAAAGGTTCTAAGTTTAGTTTCATCTTGTGTTCCGAACCCTCCAAATAAAAAAGAAACAAGGCCTTAGGAGGGAAAATGAACAACTCCTAAAGGCCAAACCAAAATACCATGAACAAACACAAGCAAGGGGGACCTATTTTAACCAAAAATAAAATGGGGTGGTTATGCAAGGCATAAGAAGACAATATAAGGCTCAAGATCAACATCAAGAGTGTACACTTTATTGTTGTAGATATGATTCATTTTACAATGAAGAGTAGAAGGCACCCCATTCATTGAATGAATCCATGGTCTACCTAAAACAAGATTATATGAAATTTCATGAGGCATAACATGGATCGGAGTTTCCAATGTGGCCTTTCCAACTGTAATAGGAAAAGTTATCATACCAAGTGGTTTCTTTTATACATTGGAAAATCCCTTAAGAGATAAATAATCTGGTTGAATGTTTGATTTATCCACACAAAGCCTATCCAAAACGTTGAAACTACACACATTAAAGGTGGATCCATTGTCAACAAGGGTTTTTTTTTATCCCTATTCATTTATATTGAGATATTATTATGAAAGCTTCATTTTTTTTTTGCACTTCCAAAGTGGGGAGTTCACTTTGGTGGAAAACAATGTCAATATTTATTACTTGGATCATGGTTGCTATGTCATTCGGTTGCACATTGGAAGGGATAGGAACTTGTTGTAAGGTTTTTGGAATCATGTTGTGATAGTGAGGGGAGGATTGGATAAGGTCCCATAATGATATCTTAGCAGGAGGGTTCTTACTTAGTTGTTCAACAAGATTGTACTCCTTTCCACTTTGTGGAGGTAAACGAGGAGGACCTAGTAAGATGGGATTAGGGAAAGGTAAGTTTTTTGGGGTTGGTTGTTGTAGTTGTGGATTATTTCTAGTGTTATATGTATTAGAAATGGTAATATGACTCAATTTTTTTGACACATTATTCTTAGGTGGGTATAGGATGAGTTCGGGTTTACTTTTAGTTGGAGATTTGCGTGAAGGGGGGTAAAGGATGAGTTAAGGTTGAATAGTATTAGTGTTTGTCCCTTAATGAAGGAGATTCTAATGTTTCCTCATCATGTTCTTTGAATATGTTATTATCAATGTTATCTTTTTCTGGTACCATGATATCCTCCCTAGGAGGAGAGTTTTTATCAATGTTTGTGACATTTAAGGATTTGTTCTTCTAAAATGACTTCATCACAAGTAGGAGAATGATCAATGGTTGGATTTTCTTAATTATCAATAGTGGGGATATTAGGGGAAGACTTTATGTGATTTTCATGTTTCTCTAAGGTCTGATTCTCTTGTTCCATAGCGCTTGTAAAATGTTCATTCATGGTTAAATTTTGTAAAGTAGCTTTATCACTAGTAGGGGAGGCATCAAGAGAAGGACCACTATGATTTTAAAATAGATTGTCCCAAATGGTAGGATAATTAGGGAAGGGAGAAACAAGATTCCCATGACTCTTAATAGGTGTATCTTCTAACACCAACCTATCCTCTTTGCATCAAGGAGGGATACTAGGAGAAGGAAAATTTTGATTGTCATAGTTATGGAGACTAGGTAAGGTGATGTCTAGAAATGTTTCTATGCCTCATCTTCTTGTTTTCTAATGTCTTCCAAAGGTGGAAGAGGAGAGGGACAATCAATAATCTTAATTCTTGTATCTTCTTTCACCAAGATACCTTCGTCACTAATAGGAGAGGTATTGGGAGAAGAAAAAGTATGATTGTTATGATTGTCTACAATTGCATCATCTTGTGTTATGACATTCTTACAAATCTGGTAGGTACTATGAGGGCATGCAACATTCTTATCATTTTTTTACTTGTATTAGATTATGCCCTTGAGGAGAGAAAATAGAATCATACAAGCCACTTGATATTCTAGAAACACTAAATGCTTGAAAAAAACACATGCTAACATGAGAAAGTTCCATGCAATGGCTTAAAGTGAGAATTTTAAATGCAATTTTTAGGTGTGAAACAAGGTAATTTGTTGATTACATTATGCAACAACCTAAAAGATGAAATGGTGTAAATAAAAATTTTAAATTAAGCAATGCATGAAATGAGCTAATTTAAGCTAGACCTAATGAAATTCATGTAACAAAAAATCAGCCAACTGATATAGATAGGTAATGGTAGCAAAAAAAAAGTGCAAAAATAGGGTTTTTAGTGTCGTGAAAGGAAGTTTCAGGGGTGCATAGGGACTGGTTCGTTAAAGGAGGCGAATGAGTCCCATTGGGGATTTTTTTTAGAATTTTTAGAATTTTTTGATTGATTTTTATGTTGTTTGTGTTGTATGATGTAGACCTAAGATGAAAATGCAAAATTTGAAAAAAAATTAATGATTTGAGATGCAAAAATGCAACCTACATGCACTTTCACTACTGCAAAATTTTAGAAACCCTAGATTCCAATTAAATAATGCAAACCCTAAAGTAAAGTTAATGTGAGCTAGATCTAGGATGATGATGGAATCCAAATTAGAATTATTATGTGCAAAATTTGGGTTTACCAAAATGTGGACACCGAAAAAGGATGCACAACTTCCTTGCTCACACAAAAGGGGAATTAAGGAAGAGGGATCCGATTTCACAATGTTCACATTTAATAATACCTTGGAGATCTTAACCCCATGAAGGATGTGAGATATAGGAATATTAATTATCCTTGGATATGGTTTGGTATTAGAAAGGGTTGAATGAGAGGTTCACCACCAAGTGTAAACTCGAAAAATGCAAGTTGTTTGAAAACACAGTGTAGTATGCAAAAAAACCTAAAAAGATGAATAGAAATGCAAGTAAAAAATAATAAGAAAGTAAAACTGAAAGTGTACACCTATAAATGTGTTGAATACTATAATGGAGATTGTAAATTTTGTTGATCTTGAAATTTTGAGCTACTGGGACTCATTCACCATTTTAGGAAAATTAGTCCCAGATCTGGAAAATTGCACTGATGCTCCTTTAAGAAAAATGGGTATCCAAATCTATAGAAACCTATAAAAATTTGGTACAGTGGAAATCATTCACCACTAATGGTGAATGAGTCTACTTTGACTTTTCTAAAAACCCAAAAGTGAAATCTGTAGCTCTTGGTCTGCTCAATCTATACTTCTAGGTGTCTAGATTTGAAACCCTAATTTTTGGCACTATAAGTGACTTTTTGTGGATATTTTGACCTATCCAATAAGGAGATGACTTCAAAAAAATTTCAACGTATTCCTCAATCATTTCCAAGTCTTTAAAGTACCTAGATGTACAATCACACAAAGAAATAAAGAGAAAATATTGATTATTAGGGCATGGGGGTTTGCCTTGGTCAAACCCCTTTTAGGTAATTAAACCAAAATAATGAGATAAGATAATGAAATATGAAATAATTTAATTAAATAATTTCAATGATGATAGATCTTGAATTTTTGCAACAATGGATGAAGAATCTTCCCTTGAATTCCTTAGAAAACTATCTTGATGACTTAGAATGCTAAAACCCTAGCTTGCTTGACTTGAGATAGATAATGAATGATGAATGAATTATGAGAGAATCATGAATTATGGTTTAGAATCCTTTTTATATAATAAATCCATCTAAATTCCCATTAATTTGATCCCCAAGGCGAACATTAAAGAAAATTAAACTTAAAACCCTAATTTTTCCTAATCAAACCTCAAAAACAACTCAAATGGGACTCATTCATGATCTTGGGAAAATATTGGGCCCATATAGATGGGACTCATCCTCCCTAATGATTAATGGGTCCCATAGGGGCTCTTTTTGCAATTGGGATGTCAGCGAGTGAAATTTTTTACCTTTTATGTTGTTCTAGTTAGGTCTTTGATCAAATTATGCCTCGGGATGCACAATATGGGGTCATAGGGGCCTATTAATGATGATATAAAGGGTAACTAGGGCTATGTACACAAATTTCAATGTGAAAGTGTGATTAAATACACTCTACAACATTTAAGATGAGCTCCACATAGCCTAGAAAGACACAACATCCAATTTGAATGTGTAAAACACATTGCAACACTAGATTAAAAACAAGTTTAATTTATAAGCTTTCTAGATTAATGTGAAAATACAATTAAATATATTTTACAATATTGAATTAAGGGGGGAATATGTCCATTAGACTTAAAGGCTTAATAAAAGTCTAGTAAAGTGTGAAAGTGATTTACAACACTTTACAACACCTTTACAAGACATGCATTTTATTCATTTTTCTAGTGCCCAAGACCTAATGTGGATGTGAAAAACACCTCACAACACTAAATCAATGTGTCATAAAGTCCAAATTATCATTAATTATTCCATAATCAAGCAAGGAGTACTTTTTTCTATGCTACACTAGGGTTTGTTTGATATTTCTGTAGCCTCTAGTGATCTTCTGTAGCTTTCATCTTGTTTGATCCTCAGGTCCAAAAAGTCTTATTTTCGATTTGTTGGTGAACCCGGGTATAGCAGGGATAGGATAATATATTCAATACTAACTTTCTAAAAAATAAGAATTAGACTCGTATGCCACTTGTGCCGTATGAGTCTTGGTATACCTCCTTTTTTGGGTTTCAAAGGATTTAGACTTGTCATTGCCAAATTCTTGTTTTTGCTGAAAATCCCAAATTTGGGACTAAATCACCCAGCCTGATGTATGATTCCCAATGAGAATTAAAGCAAAAAATTTTAGGATTTCAGGTCTTCTTTCAATCCTCTTCAACTTCTAGGTGCATCTTTATACTTTCTTAGTATTTTATTCTACATTTTAGTTTCATAATCTAGGTCATATAGTTAGGTTTTGCATATCTTTTACACATCTTATCTTTCCAATCCCTAGGTTGGTGGTGAACCCCTATGTTGATGGGTTTTTTTGCACTTTCTCAATACAGATAATGCACAAGTGCAATGCCTCTCTTGAAAGGTGAAAATATGCAACTAAGTTTTAGACAGTCACTCCAAGGTCTCTCAAGTGTCAGGTCATGGCAATGCTTGGAATAGTTCAATGGTTGATGTGATTTTCTGGTAATCACAAAGGGCATTTATGGTCACTAAGTTTGGAGGGAATTGGGTCTGCAAAAGGATTTTTGTAAATTATAGAAATAAATGATAGCTTCTGCAAGTTCAAAATAGGAAACTAAAACTCCATGTTTGTCATCAGATTTAGCTTTACAATGATGCTAGAACTTTGTCTTAACTTAAATTTTCAAAGAAAACTCAAAAAGGAAGAGGGATGAGGAGTTTCCTAAACCAGAAATTAATGTTGAACAACAAAAATGGAGGATGCTATAGTGGACAACCTTCCTAAAAATAATTCACTTAACCAAGGGAAACCTACAGTCTCATGACACTAGTGCAATCTTCTAAGGTCTATAGATTTTTAACCATCCATTCACCATTAAAGTGTGAACAATAGACAAACTTAAGTGAAAAAATATGAAAAATGCTTGGACTAACTTTACAGTGTTGTTCATCATCAATGAATAGCAAAAATTATGAGCAACGAAGATATCAACACCATCATTAAAGTCCAACATATATACTAACAACTAAAAGCAACTTTAAAACTAGAAAAACAAAGCTAAAATCTAAGATTGGAGAATGAATCATGCACACATGAGAAGAAAACACAAGAATCCATCAAACCATGCTATTATCATTAATTTTTAGTAGCATTCCTTTACAAAACAACTAGGTATGTGTAGGATCATGATGGGCCAAAAAGTGGCAATATGATGGGTATGTGTAGGGTGTGGCTGAGAACTTTATTTTTACACAAAATCGATGAAATGAAAAGGGTTTTTAAAGGAGATTATCCTCTTTCCACCAATACAAATTATGCTTTACTTTGAATTTTATAAATAATTATTATTCATTTTCTATTTGAATAATGACTAAAGTCCTCATTGATAGGATTATTGGAAAGCATTTATAGCTTTCAAACAGTATCACATTTTTTGAATCTAAAATATGTGTCACATTATATGATTTTCATACTATAGGATTCCAAAAAAAAAATGAATTTCACGAATTTTTGACCAAGTTAAGGTGCTTAGACATACGAGTTTTTATATTTTTTAAAAGTTGTAATAAAAAATTCATAATTAATTATTTACTTGGAAAAAATTTACAAAAAAATATGCATAACATTGGGACATGGGTCCTCTACTTATATCTAAAATCTTATAAAAAAATGTTATCATTTTATTGTGGTTAGGGTGGTTAGACAGACACCTACTTATTTTTCCCTGAAATTTAAGTAAGTTATTGCATTGAAATTTCAAATTTTCACCAAATAGTTTTTTAAAAAAAATAAACCTAGTAGTTTAGAACCTACATTCAATTTTCTATATATTCTATTCTTACATATTTTTGAAATAATATAGATAACTTATTCAAATTTTTACGTCAATTTTCCTAACTCTATTTTTTTTGAATTTTTTGCCACTTTAGGGCCTATTTTTTTGATGATGATCCTACACATACCCAGCTCAACTCTCTCCTTGAAATTGAGAGGAGACCCCTATTTATAGTTTTCATAAGTAAAATGAATGGAAAATATTTACTTTCATTGTGTGGCTCAGATTCATTTTACATTAAGGTTTCACCTACCCCCAAATATATGACAATATAAAATTCATTCTTGTCTTTTTCACTATTTTGTCATTTAGTTTCCTATGCACTATAGCAGTTTTGTCTTGTAGTGACTGCCATTATTTGTAGCTACTTTGGCAAGTATTCATCATCTATAATGGACTTTCTAGTTGCTTTTTGAGCATTTTTATACTCGATGAATTTTTTAAACATGGCTATAAGCTTCTTTTCCCTAGGAGCATGGATTTGAGGATCTGGAAGGACATCCTCTTGATTCTTTCAATGATTTCTTTCTGATTCTTTGCATAATTTAAGGCATCCTCAATCATCTACTCTATTCGAATGAAATCCCTCACAACAAAATCGATAAAGTCTGGTGATAACGTGTCACTAGCTCCTTGCTCCATTTTCTTTTGGAACAAAGGCTTGATCTTCTTCAGATCTAGTTCCAAGGTAGGAATCTCAAAATATGTCATCAACTTCAAACATTCAATACTATCTACCCGATGCTCAGCATCCCACTCATGATCAACCTCAAGGTCATGCAAGACCTTCTCCAGATCTTCTTTCTTGTAATCCAAGTTTATCAACTAGGTTTCTACCAGTGCTCATCCTTTTTTACTTCCAGCTCCTTTTCCTAGACATCTCGAGAAAGCTTGAGGATACACTCCAATTTAGGATTATAAGTGATCCTATATGTTTCTAGGAACTCCTTATAGGTATTCATCATACTTTTTATTTCCTTACATAAGATTCAATACTTGTTATACATTGTGACTATATGGTCAATCCCTTTGTCTCCACTAGATACCACCTTGTTGAACCAAGCAGTCATGGACTTGGTCCAGTTTGTTATTTTCTCCATTTTACCAATATCCTCTTTTGTAGAGGTCCATTTTTAAATATAAGAGATGAGATTTGTTACTTGTGATTTTACTTCTTCCTTCCTAGACTGGTCCTTATTAATTTTTTGCACGATGGTGGCTATTGACCCTTGGAATTCAACAATATTTTTTTCTTAGGTTGTTGGGTCCAAGTTAATGGTAGAAATGTTGTATCCTTAAACTTTCATGATGCATGTATCTCTGTCTATCACAGGGGTGGAAATTTGTATCGTCTGGGACCTAGAGGCATCCACTGTGATGTGAAAGCGGACCTTAGGCTTCTTTTCTTTTCTTTTTTTCATTTTTTCCCTAGCTATAATTGCATTGAGCTTCGCTTTTGGGTCAATGACCACATGAGCCTTATTTTTCAATTGCCACTCTAGCCAGTTAGGAATCTCAGCCCAACCCTTGGGTAATTCATGATCACCTTCCTCTTCTTTGTGAACCATAAATTTTTGGATCCAAAGGGCTCTCTAGCTGTTATAGGGTTTTTCACCTAAAAGAGAGAGATTAGATCGAAAAATGGTAAGGGTGGTTCATTCAAATTAAGCAATGTATGATGGAATGGACACTAAATGAAATGAAATGCATGCAACTAAGATAAATAATTGAATGATTAAATATGCAAAACTAATGAAATAAGACTTGTTTGAAAACACATAATGATATGCAAACATAAACTAAATGAATGAAATCTATAGAACAAAAAGAGATGGATAGAAACAGAGTGTAGCTGGACAAAATTTGATGAATATGGAATGTTGGAAATGTTAATTTATGATGTCACAAAAGCTAGATAGGACTCATTTTCCACTTGTGGTGAATCAGTCCCAATATTGATTAATTTTCTCAAGAACTAGTTTCTAAGCACAAAGAGCTAGATTCTGACAAAATCATGTTTTAGGCCTCCAAATGGGACTCATTCGTCAAGCATGGTGAATTATTCTACCTTTAGGAATCTGAAAAATCAAGGATGGAATTTGTAGCTTCAAATATGTAATTCCACCTTCTACAGGTGTCCGCTTCAAAAAATGTTAGGATCGGGTCTGAAAGTGACTTTTTGTTGATGATTTGACTTGAATGAAGAGGAGAAGAATTGAAAAAATTATAAATGTAATCTTCAGTGATTCTCAAACTCCAAATTATCCTAAATTTTCACACAAACAACACAAGAAGAGAAATTGTAGATTGTTATGGTATGGGGGTTTGCCTTGGTCAAACCCCTTTGTAGGTAATTAAACCAAATTGATGAAATAAGTGTATAAATCATGCAAAAATGGAATAAGTTACCTTACAATGATGATTGATCTTGTTGGTCTACAACATATCATGTAGAATCAACCCTTGAATGCTTTAGAATGCTAGCTTGAAGACTTATAATGAAGAAACCCTAAGTTACTTGACTTGAATGATAAAATAGATGATAAATTCAAGATGAGAGATGTAATAATGAGTGGATTGATGTAAATTTGGATTAAAAATACTTATTTATAGACAAGTTTGCCTTAGTACCCAATAATGCTACATCACAGGCCATATAAAGTGAAAATAAACTTTAAATTTCACTTTTTCTTGCTCAAAAGTCAAAATGGGGGCCAAATAGGACTCATTCACCACACATGGTGAATGGGTCACACCTAGATGGGATTGATTCAAAAATCATGGCAAATGGGTCCCACATGGGTCCATTTGATAGCTCATAAGCCAAGAAATAAGGAAATACAAATTAAATTACAACTTTGTCAGGTGTTTGATCAATTTAAAGCCTCAAGATGAAAAATATGAGTTAAAATAGATCTATTAATGATGACATAAATGTTAAATAGGGCTTGGGAAACATAAATAAATGTGAAAGTGTGATTGAATACACTTTACAACACTAAAATGAGGTCCACACAACCTAGGAAGGCACAAGAACCAATGTGAATATGCAAGACATATTACAACACTAGTTTATCATTAAATTTACTTTACAAGATTTCTATTTTGATGTGATGATGTGATTAAATATGTTTAATTAGGATGAAATAGGTTCATTAGTCTAGAAAAGCATGAAAATCCTTTACAAGACTCCATAACACCTTTAGAGGACGTGAATAAAAAAATTCTATTTAGTGTAGAAGGGTCCAAGACCTAGTGTGGACATGTGAAATGCCTCACAACACCTAAATCAAGGACACATTAAGTCCATTTATCATAAATTATCCCATGTCAAGCAAAGGGTACTTTTTTTCTACAACACATTAAGCCCCCACTTTAGTGAGAGGATGAATCTACTTCAAACTCACACTAAAGTAGATATTAAAGAGAGATTCACATGCATGCAAAGGAAAGTAAAAAGGAGAGATAAAATGAAAAAGATATACTCACTTTTGGCCCATAGGCTTTTGGCTCATCTGCGGGGTGAGAAGGGCCAAAAATATAAAAATAAAAGAGTAACATATGCTAGTTGGCATGCAATCATAAACATAAAAGAGGGAAAATTCATACCACTAGTTGGGCTTCCCAATCAACCATGCCAAAGTTATACCTACTGATAACTTTAACAAGGTACAAAAAGATTTTAGAGCTCCATGATGTAAGACAAACTTCATATGCTTGACACCATTGACATTGTTAATGCAAAATAGTGTAAGGATTGATCAAAGGAATTTTATTCATTCTTGTAAGGTCTCATCTTGGGGGACATCATGCTCAATGTATGCAAAAGAGGATAAATCAAAAGAAGTATTATGCTCTTGGAGGAAATCAAGGTTAATGGAACCATCAAGAAAAAGATGCATCACAAGAGGAAATAAATCACTCAATGAAATGTAAATGGTGACATATGCCCCCACTTAAAATTAGTTGCAAGCATCATTACTAAGAGCAATTGCTTTAAAGTAGAAAAGAAAGAAGAGGATGCGAGTGCTTAGTCAGAAAGTCATATGTTTCAATAAGTTGTCATGAAGATAGAGAAATATGTCAAATGAAAACCAACTTAAGACATGTCGTCCACATCCCAAGCTTGCTCTTATGAATTCATGAAAATTTAACAACTAGCCAAAGAAGGAAATGACAAGTGACACACAAAGATAAGGCTAAACAACATTTTTCCCCCACTTAGTGCAAGACACCAGTGAGCCGAGAGGATTAATGAAGTACATGAGAGAGTAAAGATCAAGAGGAATTAGATTCCCCCATATAGGGAAGCATACCAAAGTCCTAAAAAATCTTGTATTTTATGACTCAAAGCATGACATTGATTAGTGGAATGACCATGAACTTGATGATATTTGCAAAATAGGGTTTTGTCAGTACATTTCTTATGAGTTCTAGGAGGGAGGGTGATCAAGTGATCTTGGAGGAGTCTCAATAAGATACCCTCTTGATCAATGGTAGAAGGGGGTGTTATGGTAGGTGGGGAAGGCACATCTTGCTTAGTAGTGGATTTCATTCTTACACAAATGTCTTTAGATTGCGAGATTTTATGCTTCCTATGATAGGAAAGAGTAAAATCCAATGAATTCAAATCATTAACATTTTGTGAGATGACATTGACATTAAGCGAAGGTGTAGGTGTTTGTTCAAGATTACTAGGCAAGGAGAATTTTGAAGAAGGGTATTGTGTAATATTGTTGGTGTCAAAGGAAGGCTTGGCAATCTCTATTATAGGACAATAACCAAGACCATGAGTTGTTTGTTGTGTGTTAGGCTCAATAGGGTTGTGGATACCTTGTTCATGAGCACCACAACCTTTTCCACTATACCCTAGTTGTTTCATGATTTTATACACTTTTCCATAAATATTTTTCATTGCTTTGGAATTAGGTAGTTGTTCATTGTTGTGTTCATCAAAATTTGTTGTACATGTTGTGTCATTGTTTGAAGTGGTTGAGGTAGATTCTTTCGAAAGGTTGTCCATATTTTGTGTTGATGTGATGGTTGGTTGTTCTTGTGTCTCATCTTTCTTTTGTGAAATAATGTATTCCCCCATAAATGAAGGTGTGAATTCTAAAGATCCCCAATCATCACCAAATAATTTAGAGACCAATTCCTCATTGTTATGTTCAGCTTTAGGAGGATCTATGTCGAATGTGGGAATCAAGGTTGTCAAAGGACTTGTAGTTCCTTTTCAAGCTTCAAGAAACTTTCAGGCTCAGGATCTGCTTCAATTTGATAAATGCAATTTTTATAAAAATATTTCATTATATGATGAATGGTTGAAGGTATTGTATTCACCTCATGAATCCATTGTATACCTAAAAGGAGATTATAGGAAAAATCATAAGGCAAGACATGGATAGGAAGTAGAAAAGTAACCAACCCAACCATAATAGGAAAAGTGATTACACCAAGTGTTTGCATTGATGAATTATCAAATCCTCAAATGTGTGTGGAATTAGGTATGACTTTTGACCTATCAACTTTTAAATGATCAAGGAGACTCACACTACATATATTAAGGGAAAAATCATTATCAATGAGATTTTGTTTTATTCATGTCCTATTGTATCGAGCAATGATCATGAAAGCTTCACTTCATTTTTGTGACTCTAAAGGAGGGAGCTCTCATGTTGATGAAAAGTAATATCAAGATTATTTTTGTGTACAAGAGTTTCTATATCATTCGGAGTTGTACTATGACAAGCTTCAATTTTTTTTAAGGTTGTTTGAAGAAGGTGATTCTAATTTGATGAATTCTAAAGTAAATCCCAAAGGGAAATCTTTGCAGGAGTATTCCTTAATTGTTTTATAAGGTCATACTACTTTGTTTGTGAGAAATAACGAGGAGCACAAGGCGGGTTCGGTAAAGGTAATAAGTTGGAGTTGGTTTTGGTGGTTGTGGATTATTTCAAGTGTTATATGTATGAGCAACATTATCACTACTAGATTGTTGTGATACATCATTATCAGGGGGAGAAAGAGTATATCGGGGTTGATTATTAGGATGAAGGGGATGGTCAAGTGGATAAATAATAAGTTTTGGTTTAGGTGAAGGGGGAGAAAGGGTGATTTTAGGTTTATTGAAAGGATGAAGGGGATGCAAGGGTGGGTAAAGGGTAATTTTAGGTTGAATATTATTAACATCCCTTATCAAGTGAGATTTTTCATTGTCTTTGCAGGGGATATTATCATTGTCTTGGCTTATAATTTCCTCCTTAGAAGGAGAGTGAATAGGAGAACAACAAACCACATGTTCATGACAAGGTTTGGTTCATCCAAAATAACTTCATCACAACTAAGGGGGGAATTAATGGTTGAATATGTTTGATGATTGATAGTGGGGAGATTAAAGATAGAGCCTATTTGATTTTTTTTCTTTTCTACAGACTCATTCTCTTGTTCCATATTATCTACCTGACTAGGAGAGCTTATAATATATTCATCTAAGTGTGAAATATGTAAAGTAGCTTCATCACAAGTAGGAGAGGTATCAAGAGAAGGACAAGTATTATTTTCTTAAATTGATAAACTCTTTTGATCAAAGAGGCCTTTCCAAATGTTAGGTACATTAGGACGGAGAGAGAGAAGGTTATTACTTTCACTCCATATGTCCTCTTGATGAAGACGATGTGTATGGTCATTCAAGATTGTATCCTCTTGTACTAAAGCCTTCTTACTAATAGGGAGGATAGAGGGATTTGGGATAGGAAAAGTGGTGTTTATGAGTTCACTTTCTTTGTGTCTAATTTCTTCCAAAGGGGAATAACAATATGGAAAATCAAGACCCTCAACACTTGTATCTTATTTCAACAAGATACCTTCATCACTAAGAGGAGAGATATCGAGAAAATAACAAGTGTGATTGTTATGATTGTCAACAATAACATCCACACCAGCGGGAAATGTAATATTAAGGATTGTATCAAGGATTAGATAATGTTTTCTAAAGTCCTCATTGTTATAATGAAAATTAAACTCATAAGAGGGAATGTTGTAATTATACAATCCATTATTAATGAAATCAAAGCCATATATTTTGAAAGAAAACATATTGGAATGAAATAGATTACAGTGCAATGTAAGAATATAAAAAGGATATGAAATGAAACAATGCCTTAAATGAGCTAATTGAAGCAAATTTTAAAAAAATGCATGCTACAAAAATGTAACTGACTGATATATATAGGTTAAGGCACCAATTAGAAGCCTAAAAACCAATGTCTGAGATTTGGAAAATGTTGTTCCAGGTGCTTAAAGGGACTGATACGCCCAAGGTGGCGAATGAATCCCAATATGAACCTTTTTCAAGATTTTTAGAAATTTTAGACTGATTTCTATGATTTGTAAGATCCAATACATAAATCTAAATGAAAAATCTAGAATTTTAATAAATCTAAATGGATTTAGATGCAACAAATGCAACCTAAATTCACTTTTTATGAATTTAAATTTGAACACCTAACATGTAAATGAATCATGCAAAATTCTAATGCAAGCCTAGATTTATCATGAAGGACTCCAAAATTAGACAATAAAGTATTCTAAAAGGTAGGTTCACCAAAATGAACTATATATTTTTGGAACTAAAGGGCTCTTTAGCTCTTATAGGATTTTTCACCTAAAGGAGAGAGATTAGATCCAAAAATGGTAAGGGTGGTTCATTCAAATTAAGAAATGTATGATGGAATGGACACTAAATGGAATGAAATGCATGCAACTAAGCTAACTAATTGAATGATTAAATATGCAAAACTAATGGAATAAGACTTGTTTGAAAACACATAATGATATGCAAACATAAACTAAATGAATGAAATCTACAGAATAGAAAGAGATGGGTAGAAACAGAGTGCACCTAGACAAAATTTGATGAATCTATAATGATGGAAATGTTGATTGATGATGTCACAAAATCCAAATAGGACTCATTTTCCACTTGTGGCGAATTAGTCCCAGTATTGATGAATTTTCTTAAGAACTAGTTTCTGAGCATGGAGAGCTAGATTCTAACAAAATATTGTTTTAGGCCTCCAAAAGGGATTCATTCACCAAACATGGTGAATCAATCCACCTTCAATAATCAAAAAAATCAAGGATGGAATTTGTAGCTTTAAATCGACAATTCCACATTCTATAGGTGTCAACTTTAGAAAATGTCAGGATCAGATCTAAAAGTGACTTTTTGTTGATGATTTGGCTTGAATGAAGAGGAGAAGACTTGAAAAACTTAGAAATGTAATCTTCAATGATTCCTAAGCTCCAAATGATCCTAAATTTGCACAAAAAAAATACAAGAAGAGAAATTGTAGATTGTTATGGTATGGGGTTTTGCCTTGGTCAAACCCCTTTGTAGGTAATTAAACGAAATTGATAAAATAAGTGAATAAAGCATGCAAAAATGGAATAGGTTACCTTAAAATGATGATTGATCTTTTTTTTCTACAACAAATCATGTAGAATCAGCCCTTGAATGCTTTAGAATGCTAGCTTGAAGACTTATAATGAAGAAACCCTAAGTTACTTGACTTGAATGAGAAAATAGATGATAAATTCAAGATGAGTGATTTAATAATGAGTGGATTGATGTAAAATAAGTTTAAAAATACTTATTTATAGACAAGTGTGCCTTAGTACTCGATAATACTACATCACAAGCTGACATAAAGTGAAAATAAACTTTAAATTTCACTTTTTTCCGCTCAAAAGTCAAAATGGGGTCTAGATAGGACTCATTCACCACACATGGAAAATGGGTCCCACTTGGATGGGACTGATTCACCAAGCATGACGAATGGCTCCTAGATGGGTCCATTTGATAACTCATAAGCCAAGGAATAAGGAAATACAACTTAAATTACAACTTTGTTGGGTTTTTGATCAATTTAAAGCCTTGAGATGCACAATATGAGTTAAAATAGGTCTATTAATGATGATGTAAATGTCAAATAGGTCTTGGGACATATAAATCAATGTGAAAGTGTAATTAAATATACTTTACAACACTAAAATGAAGTCCACACAGCCTAGGAAGACACAAGAACCAATGTGAATATGCAAGACATATTACAACACTAGTTTATCATTAAATTCACTTTAAAAGCCTTGTATATTGATGTGATGATATGATTAAATATGTTTAATTAGGAAGAAATAGGTTCATTAAGTATAGATAAGTGTGAAAGTCCTTTACAAGACTCCACAAAACCTTTATAAGGCATCAATAAACACATTCTATTTAGTGTAGAAGGGTCCAAGACCTAGTGTGGACACATGAAGTGCCTCACAACACCTAAATCAAGGCCACATTAAGTCAATTTTTCATAAATTATTGCATGTCAAGCATAGGGTACTATTTTTCTATGGCACACTTTGTCCTTTTGAGGTTGCTCTTCCTCATTGCCAAGATTCTCTTTGTTATTCTTCCCTTCTTCATCTGAGCCTTCTATCTATATAGCTTTCGCTTTGTTTGACTCAGTAGAAGCTACATTATCTTTAGTGACATCTTCTTCTTGAGGTGCTTTCCCTTCGTGTTCAATCTCAACAATGTGCTCAAGTTCAAAGCTCTTTTCCAACACATTTTCTTCTTCGTCATCTTTCTCTTTCTCCTTTTCAGGAGGACTTCTTCTTCTTAGACCAAGACATTTTCTTGGCTGATTAGTGGAGGATTTTCCAATATATCCACATCCACATCGGTATCAATTTTCTCCTTAGAGAGGTGCCCTTCAGGATCAACCTCTTTTCTTGCTTCTTTGTGTTGTCAGGGCAACTCTTCATCTAGATCTTGGTTTGATATTTCTATCACATACCATTCATTAAGAGCCTAAACATCCTCTTCTAAAGTGTGTGACTTCTCCTCATCAGAAGCCACGTTGTCCAAGTTTATATATTTATCTCACCTTCTAGGTGCTAGAAATAATCATCACAGTCAAAATCTTCAGGCCCCTTAGCTACATCCTTTGCAACCTCTCTTTGTTGCTCTATGTGGTGGTTCTCCATCTCTTCCAAGATCTATATTGTGGCCTTCATTTTTAGAAACTCTATAGGTGATGGGGGAAGAGGCAGGGAAACAACAATTTGAACCATTAAATCTTAAACCTTGGGGTCAAGGATTACCCTAGAGAGTTCATCAACCATGTTCTACATATATGTTGTGAAAACATGCTTCAAAGTAAGAGGTACCATGGTAGTTGTGGATATTGTTGGTGATGGAATACACATAGTAGGTAGTGGAGGAGGGAACAAAGAAGATGATAGTGGGGATGTAGTAGAGGAGGAGTCAAGAATCATCACTGGAGTAGTTGGTGAGGTGGATTTGAGGTGGACAGAGATATCCATGATAGGTGGAGATGCAATAAGCAAATCATGAGAAGTGGAAGGTGGAGGAGTGACAATGGTGGTAGTAGCAGTGGGAGTAGAAGTGGCAAGTGGTGAGCATGGCTGCTCGTACTTTTCTTCTTCATGGTGTTCCTCTTCCTAAATGGTTGGAATATCAAGTACAAATGTCCTTATTCTTCTTTCTCTTTTAGATGATTCTCCCTTCATGGTCTTTCTATAATACACCTTCTATTTTTTTTTCCACTTGAGTGCATCCTTTCTTTTCATTGACCTTATTGCTGGTGGGGATTTGGGTGCTTCTTTTGATGAGATAGTGGTTGTACCACTTTTATATTTTCTTTCAAGCTCATCCTCAAGCTTTCCATATGTCAACTCTACACCTTGCTCCTTAAGTTGGGAAATTTTTGAGTCCACCCACTATCTTGTTCTATTATCAATGGGTTGGATCAATATATCAAGGTCGGTGACCTTTTCTTCACTCCAATCTATAATTGGTAGAGGCACATTGTCTAGGGTATGGTATCTCTCATCAACAATATTATTTTCTTCCTCCACTATCTAATTAGACATAGGGAATAGATTTACCAACTTCACAAACTAGGTTGTCATTCTCATATAGTGCCTCATTCATAGTTCTTTATCATATTTGTAATTGGCCCAAAAGTCCTCAACATGAGGTTAGTGGGTGTACTACCTTCCAACCCATTTCTTTAGCTTGCCATAAGGGTCCATTCTTCCTTGCTCCATGTGGAGATCCAAATTATACTCCACCAACTCTTTTTTTTAGTACTCGACACATTGGGCAGTGGGGCAAGAGTACATTCCTTGCCCAAAGGTCAAGTGATATGGAATCCCAACTTAGTGTTTATCACTCAATAGTATGTGGGAAGTCTACAATTGCTGAGAAACTTCCAACAAGATGATGCAATTGTTTGGGTATTGTGGCAATTGGTAGGGCTTCCCTGAGAACCCTTCTACTCTGATATATGTGAACTTTTGGAACTATATGAAAAAATACCTGAACCACTTGACAAATGCCTTAGTGTTTTGTGATAAATTTCTCTCAAAATATCCTCCTATGAGTCTGATTATGTGTGTGATGAAGGCATCAAATTTTCACCCTTCTGTAGTCTCTTTTGAAGTTTCTACACTACAATTGGGGATAGTAGTCATATGCCTTGATTTCCCCCCTCTTTGTTCCTAGTGGGCCTACACTGAATAGCCCTTTTTATGGGAATTTTTCCACTAGGAGGTATACCAAATATGATGTCATATAAAATTTGGAGGTCTTCTTCACTGAAGCTAATTGTGAAGGTTATCACTAATCATCTTGTCCCAATGGAACTTGACCTCTCCTCGAATGATCTCTTGAACAATTAAATAGAACATCCACTCCTCGAAGAATGTAGTAGTTGGTAGGCCCATTACTCTGCTTAGTAGAGTCACTAGATCATGATATTCTTCAAAGAATTCACTCCTGTACAACTCCTAGGGTACTTTGTTGGTGCTACTTCTCTTTTCTTTCAACCAATGTTGATTGATTATTCTTTTACATCCAAAAGCATCATGTTTACACATGTTTTTAGTAAATCCCTTCTTTGTGTCTTTCATTTTATCAAATGTGGGGATGTGGAACATCTAGCCAATAGACTTAGTGGACAAATCTACCAATACACTTCAATCTTTATCAATAATCTTCTTGTTGGAATGATAACATTCTTGGCAGGTCATAACCAACTCTGAGGTAATTAAGGCGAGAGGAAAGTGAGCCACCTTGGCAAGACCACTTGCACTGATTTCTCTTGAATTCTATGTAGTAGGGTTAACCATCACCCTTCACTTGAACTCATCAATATCCATGTGCTCCAGGTTTGTATCTGTATAGGAGTAAATTTGAACCCCTTATGCAAATTTCCCTTTTACACTTCCTCACCTTAGAAAACCAAATCTGAAGGAAAAAATCTACATAAGCCACTACCTTCGTTCCACTTGGTGTCTATTTCATGTGTCAACAGAAGAATAACTATTGGGGATTCCCAAGCAACATGCAGATGTCTGCGCGGCATGCTAACATCCCTAACAGATTCTCATGTTTGAAGTCTGCAAAGGTGTTACACTTCTCATTGGGGATGGTTTGTAACCCCCCTCTTCAACCAACCGACCTGAATATGGTTGTTATTCTTAGATCTCCTTCAAATTCACTCTTCCTTCATGCATTTCATTCCTTCACAAGCTCTTGCATCCTCTAGCAATTTTCTCAAGCACTTTCAACAACACTTTGGCACTCCATAGCAACAACAACACTCCATCAACTTTGGAGAACAATTGTTGAACAACACCTTTACAGTAGGGGCTTGAGTCCTCTCTTTTTTCTCCTCCATTAGCTAGTGAGCTCTTGGTGGAGGTGGTAAACATTTTCACTCCTCTCCTCTACGATTTGGATGAGTAAGCACTTTACTGTGTTCTTTTACTTCATTTCCTTTCTTTATCATATATTTCTCCATTGTTGCAATCTTGGTTGTTTGTGGAGGTAGAAATACCAAAACAGGGGTCTGACTGAGGTAGGTCCCTTTACATCCCCTTGAATAATTTTCCCTCCATCTTGTGTGTAGGTGGACGTGCATTTGGAGCTAGTTGGCAAACAAGTACCTTTGTGAGATTATTCTTGCAACCCTAACACTCATTTATCTACTTTATCATATTCATTCATATTTTTCCTACTTCATAGCTCTATTTTGGCCCCATGGAAGTGATTAACTAGATTGTCAGTTCCTTTTCTAGCAGTTCTCATTATACTTTTGGTCCTCTAGTCGTACATATGCCAGAGCACCTAAGAGATGCCAGCATGTCGCATTGTTGTCTTAGAACTATGCGTTCATCCTCAGGAAAAGAGTTTCCTGAGGTACAATGTGGGACCCAAAAATTGGTTCACCTAGCTCCATTTTGGATCTCAGGTTTGTAGAGTGGTTGAAGGACCTTGTAGTCTTCATCATTCTCGTCTCTCATTTTAAAACACTTCTTTAAACTAAGGTAAGTTAGGGCATCCTTCCACTCTTAGATCTTCATGACCTAGGGCCTTGAACATGGTCAGTCCCCCTCTCTTATAGTATCTAACACAATGTCCCAAGTAGAGGAGATCTTGGAGGTACACTCCACTCTGTGAAACTGATACTTCATTTACTCTTTTTCATCTTTTCCCCTCGGCGTCTTTGTGGGATTTTTTCCCTTATCAACCTTTCCTATGGGCTTTGCTTATGCTCCCTCAGTAGGTTCCATAAATCCTACATGTAAAGATGAAGTAAGTGCATTTTTTATATAAATTGGGGAAAGTGTGAATAAAATCCTACAACTCAAGTGTTAGATCCATTGATACATTCTTAAAAGATCATAAAATTTATCATTATTCAACATTTGAATTTTAGTTGGATTATTTAGGAAAATGTAGGCCCAGGGGTGTGGGTTTCCACTAGGTGGAAGCCATCATGAGCAATGCAGTGTAGGATGATGTTGGGGTCACAAAATCCCACAGATAGCCACCCATAGTGAGATTTCTGCATAGTTCTTTTTGCAATCAAAATTATTATGTGTGAAATTAGCTAGAAGGTACATGGAGTTCTTGGATTAGTTCCTGATGCTTTAGGGGTTGGAGGAATGCAGGTGCCATGAGGAAGATTGACATTTTGGGCTTAGTCGTTAAACAATGATGTTTGGGGGACAACGACCTGCACAAGAGATTCTGCATTACAAAACTTATGAGTACCTTAGAAATAATGGGTTGTGCATTGATGTTTGATCATTTTGGGAAATGAAAAAGGAAATCATCGAGTCATCATGAGGTGTTCACTATTAGAGAATGGCCAGGGAGGATTGATGGTTTGTAGGAGGTTGCCAACAACAAACTCATAGACTTAAGTTTTCTCCTCGGGTTTGACAAAAGGAAATCCCTCCTACAGGATCCGTAGTGCGGGAGGATGCACACATTTGGTTGTAAAATAGTGGTGATGAACTTGTGGCAACCCATAAACAACCACCCACAAAGGTCTACTTGCATGAACTTTTTCTTGATGTTTCATTTAGAAATTTTTTAAGTTGGTGTGGGAAATGAAGAGCATAGGGTCTCCACTTCAAGGAGACGTGGTGATTTTTTCATAAGAAATGGCAGATGTAGGATGATGAGCCGCACATGGCAACTTGAAACTCAGTTTGAACTTAGAAAATTTTAGGCATTCAATGACAACAATAAAGGTGGGTCCCATGTCGTGGGAGGGTATTATGAATCAACCATAAGATAACAACATTCAATGAACATACTCCTGACTACGCTCACCCTCATGAACTTTGGCTTCACAAATTTTTCTAAGTGTTTGGTTCATAAGTCCTTCAACAACAAGATAGGTAGATCTCACAATGTGGAAGATGGATAGGGTTTGGTTGTTGATTAGCGGTGATCCAAATGCGGTCACTTGCAAGTAGAATCCCCATCCCTCATGGGGATTCCCACATGGGCCCGATGACATCCAATTTTTCAAGATTTCCCAACCATCAATAGGGATGATGGGAGTGATGGTGCAAGCAACAGTGGGTTCCTCACCACATGAAGAATAGAAATGGAGGGACAAGATTATGTGTGGACGTGGGGATGCATTCTTGATCGGTTCTAAGGATTGTTCGAATGATGGGATCAAATTGTTTATGCAGGGTCGAGGACTACAAAGTTTGATGAGGCCTCTAGGGTTTGAATTTTTCAAGATTTTAATGTTTATTGAAAAACCTTAACTATAGAAAATCACTTCTTGAAATTTTGAACACTTTACTCAGAAACAACGCGAACATCTGATGGAACTTCTCCTAAGTTCATAGTAGGATCCCATGCAGGTGGGAACAACTTGTTTTCCATTGATAATTTTGAAAAATAGGGATGAAAATGATAGGTTTGACCCCCCTTTATATAGTCGAAGCATCATTAATGGCACACATTCAATGCCTAGTATGACGGTAGTTCAGGTTGGTGTGTTTGCAGAAACCTGAGTCAAGTTGGACGTCGGGGAAGACCTAGGAGGCAAAGGAAATTATGGATCCTACAGTGTGGGAAGATTCCAAAAGTTAGTGGCTAGTCAACAGCTGAAAGATAATAGCAACTCGCAAGGGGAGACCCACAAATGTGTGTCCATAGGGCCTGAAGGATGTTGGGGGAAAAGGGCAATGGAAACCTACAACTACCCTTCTACAAAAGCAAGAAAATTAGTAGATTTTGAGGTGGTGATTTTGGTCAAAAGGAAATTGGTGACTTTACCACACGTGACCAACTTAAGCTTAGAAACGGTGGAATGCAAAGCAAGGCAAAGGAAAAATGACCCAACATAGGTAAAAAAGGAAGAGGGGGTCCCTGGTCTGAACGGGGTGTGTATGCTAAGGGTACAACAAATGGAAACTCTACTGGGAGAACACTCTTGAGTGTTCCAAGGGTAAGGATTCATCCAGAACCCAAAGTCTCTAGTTTCATAGACCAAAATCCAGCTTCCTTAGATAAAATAAAGACGAAAAAAATGGAATCCTTGGTTGAATCAAATCATAGAAATACCTTATAAGTGTGTGTAACTGAGTTCATTCCCCTCCCTTAGAGATCATACAAGACAATAATCAATTAGTTGAGGCAAGCTACATAAATCGATTGTCTATCCCAAAAAAGTAACCTAGAGATTGCTCTGTTGCTAGTTAGGAGTCCATAGCCTTGGAAAATTTGTTGTTGTGACCCCATGAACTTTGGTCTATTTCTATCCAAAAATCCATAGCCTTGATAGAGTTGCTCATACACTCACATAGTTGATTACATTTCAACATTTTCTTTCTCTTTTCTCTTTTCTTTTCTTTTCACATTTTCTTTTGATATTATTTTTCTCAACTACATAAGCATTGAAGCTAATAGTGGGTCTGGAATCACAGTGGTCATGAAAGCATACTTAGGATTTTTCATTTGTCGGAGCCTCATAATGACAATCATGCAGTTCATCGAAAGTACTTAAGATGTATTTTCATGTGTAATATGAGATAAGCATGAAGGGACTCAAATAAGAGTTCTATCCTAAATCAAGTTGGCATTCAAATAAGGAAACCATCTCATCAAAGCCAATAGTAGCTCATGATAATTGATGAAGACTTATCCAAGGAACAAAGTGGAGTGAGAAGCAAAGTGGTCCCTTTGACAATCCAAGCACGACCACTACATCACAATCGAGAGACACCATCAACAAAACAAAATCTGGGAAGCAAGCAAAGCAGAGAAAAATCAAACAAACAAAGCAAAAGGACCCACCCTAACTATATATAACTATATACAAAGGGTGATCCAAAATAGCTCAAGCAAGGAAATAATGCTTTAGGTACTGCCCAATAACAGGTAGCGAGACATCCTCTCCAGTTAATGTTTTGAGGTGAAAGGCATTATCTCTTAGAATTTCAGAAATCTAAAATGGGCCAAGCCAAAGCTTGTAAAATTTTTCATGTCCCCCTTTCCTATCACGGGCCTTGTCCCAACAAAGGACTAAATTAGCAATCCAAAAGGCCTTTACTTTGGCTTGTTGATTGAACCATCTTTTGACTACCCCCTGGTGTTTACCAAAATTTTCTATTGCTTGTTCATGGACTTCCTCTAAGTGTAGCAATTCAACTAGGCAGGGTTCTTGATTTTCTCCCTCCTCATAGTAAGTATTGATGGATTGATGTGTAGGGATCTTGAGGTGGATGGGGAAAATAGGCTCTAGACCATAGATAAGGCGAAACAAGGAATTTCCCAAGGCCATCTTATGATGTGTGTGATATGCCCATAAGGAAAAACATAGCTGGGTGTGCTAGTCTTTTGGATTTTTGTCAAGCAGCTTTCGGATGATAGTCAACAAATTTTTGTTTGTAGATTTAGCAAGTCCATTCCCCTAGGGGTAGTAATTGGATGAGAATTTTAGTGCAATCCAATAATCAAAGGCCCAACTAGAAAACTTGAGGGATGCAAATGCAGGGCCATTATCACAAACAAGGGAAAATGGGCAACCAAAGCGATTCAAAATGAAACTTTCTAGGAAATTAGTAACCACTTTTGTTGTACATTGCCTACATGTTATTGCTTAAGTCCATCTAGTGTAGTAATTAGAAGTAGTCAGAATGTACCTATGGCCTATAGAGGATGGTGGGATTATCAAACCAGTGAAGTTGAGTCCCCACTGAGCAAAATTCCTTACCTTCGCAACTAGTTGGACTGACACAACAATGTTTCTTTCCCTGGTAGCAACAATCTCACAAACATGACATGATCTGATGTGATTGTGTGCATCTTTGAATAGCGTCAACCAATAGTATCCCACCCATAGAATTTGATGAGCAATTGAGTGGCCAGATTTGTGGTCAGTGCTAAAATTTTCATGAAACTCATTCAACACTTGAGCCGCTTCATCTTTTCCAAGGCACCTGAGATATCTTTCATGAGTTTTCTTGTATAATATGGATTCTTGCAACATGTAGTTTTTTCTTTTTCAATCTCAAAGCATGTTTCTAGAATCCTTGCAACCACAATGTACACTTGGGTATGTGTAGGATCATCATGGAAAAAATAGGCCCTTAAGTGGTGAAAAATTTAGAAAAATCAGAGTTAGGCAAATTCACATAAAAATTTGAATAATTTATCTATATTATTTCAAAAATATGTAAGAATAGAATTTATAGAAAATTGAATGTAGTTTCTAAATTACTAGGTTTTTAAAAAAAAAATCTATTTGGTAAAAATTTGAAATCTCAATGTAGTAGTACTTAAATTTCAGGGAAAAAATAAGTAGGTGTTTGTCTATTCACCCTAACCACAATAAAATGATAATTATTTTTTATAAAATTTTAGATATAAGTAGAGGACTCATGTCCTAATGTGATGCATATTTTTTTATAATTTTTTTCCAAGTAAATAAATAATTATGATTTTTTTATTAGAAAATTTAAAAAATATAAAAAATCGTATGTCTAACCATCTTAGCTTGGTCAAAACTTCATGAAATTCATTTTTTTAACCCTATAGTATGCGAAGCATAGAATGTGACACATGTTTCAGATTCAAAAAATGTGATACAATTTGAAAGCTATAGATATTTTTCAATCAACCTATCAATTAGGACTTTAGTCATAATTCAAATAGAAAATGAATAATAATTATTTATGAAATTCAAAGTAAAGCATAATTTATATTGGTGGAAAGTTGAGAATCTCCTTTAAAACCCTTTTTATTTCATCAATTTTTGGTAAAAATAAAGTCATCAGCCACATACCCATCACATCACCACTTTTTGGCCCATCATGACCTTGCACATACCCACTTGTTATTCAAAAAATAATAGACAATTTCATTGTACCAATCACTCAAGGAGACATCCTCCTAGTGGCATTGTTGTATTGTAAGTTCAGGTCTAGTTTTTGCTATTGTGTAGGTGAGGTCTTTCCCATAGACCAATTTCATGGGTCGAATCTCCATGTCATATTCTTACAGCAATGTGACCAATTTTTTTCTTCTTTCCCCTAACTTATTATGCATTAATAGGGTCTTGACAACTAGATCTAGAACTATGGTGAACACTTTATTTCATAGAATATAGTGTTGAAATTTTTTTAGCTCCTCTAACCAAGGCATATGCCTATTTTTCAACATTGTGGTAATGCAATTCCACATCCTTCAGCAGAGCACTCATGAATGCAATGGGGTGTTCATTCCCCTCATTGTATTTTTGTGTTAGCATACTAGGGTATGAGTAGTTCAAAGTAAAATAATAGATGTAGAATGGCTTCAAATTTTCTGCACTGATCATCACAGGGATATATGCACAATAGCTCTTTTAATTTCTTCAAAAGACTACTTGGCTTCTGGTGTCCATTCTACCTTAGCATCTTGATTAAGCATGGCACTCAGTGGTTTGAATATTTCAACAAAGCCCATGATGAAATTCCTAAAAAAGTTGATCTTTCCAAAGAAAGACTTCATTTGCTACTTGGGGGTTGAATCTTTAATATGGCCTGGACACATTCTGGATCGATTGAGATTCCCTTCTCTAAAATCACATGTCCTAACAGTTTTCCTTCAGTCACTTCAAAGATACATTTCTTTGGGTTAAATGAGATGTTGAATTCTCTGCATTTTTGAAAGACCTTGCACAAGTATGAGACATGGTCTCCCTTTTCTTTGAGAACATAGTGAGATCATCCATATATATGATGATGCACTTTCCAATGATATCATTGAATGAAATTCCCATGGCATGCTGGAAAGTAGTGCCTCTGTTGATATACCCAAAAGGCATCCTTCTATATACAAAATTTCCAAAAGGCATTCTTTTGTATGCAAAATTTCCCTATTTGGATATGATTAGAATCAATGAGGTCTTGCAAAAGATGTTTAAGATGCTTGCAATGTTTTTATTATGTCCTTTTTGTTGGTGATAAGCACAATAGGAATTATGTCTAAATCTTAGAGGTAATGGCTTGCTAGGGTCAAGAGGTCGAACGAGAGTTAAGGTAAGCATGTTTTTTTTTATTAGCTAAGTCATAATTTTTTGAAGTGTGTCAGGTAAGGGAGTAAATTTTCTTTGCAGATCCCCAAAGATATAAGGATTATTGTTCTTTATAGTAGCTACTTGGGTATCAACTATATGGGTAGTTTGGGAGGTGGGATTTAGTTGAAGGAAACTTTTATTTTTTCTTATGAAAGGATGGTAGGTGTTTTGGTTTTAGGATCTAGGATTTTCAGGACGGGTAGAGGTGGTTTTTGATTCACGACTACTTAAAAAAATTTGATAATCTCGAAGGGTAGTGCATAAGTTCATGAAGGAAGGGAATTTCATCCTGGTAATCTTGTCTCGTATCTTGCTTTGTAAATTTTCTGTGAACATATTTTGAAGGTAAGAATCAAGAATCTTCATGCTAATTTGGGGATAAAATGATTTGTAATGTCAAATAAAGTCAATGAATTTTTTAAGCTCTCATTTTGTTTACATCTCATCAAATCATCCAATGTCATTTCAGGAGCTATATGCACTTGGAAACGGTTAATAAAAGCTTCAACAATTTCATTAAATGAAAGAATTGAGTTATTTGATAATGCAAAAAACCAATCCAAGGTAGCATCCTTCAAGGATCGGGGAAATATCTTAGCGAAAAGTTTGTACTCAAGGATAAAGTCACTAAACAAGAAAATATAGGCACTAACTTAATTAGTAGACTCTCCCTTTCCTCCATATTTCTCAAATCTATGGATCTATATACCTTGTGGCACTAGATTTCTCAATATCTCCAAGGATTGTTTGTTGCTTTTTGACATAGTATGAAAGTGGACCATTTTGATTTTGAATTATGGTGGAAACTTGACATTGAATGGATAAAATGCTTTGTAAAAGGTGGCTGATGATAGAATCATTGCTTGTGGTTTGAGATGGATTTGAATATGGTGGTGGTATGTATGTGTTGGGAGGACAAGTGAATGGATTGCTTACAGGAGGAGATATAAGGTTAGATGCCACATAGGTATAAGGAGCACTAGTGAAAATTTTTGAGGTAGGAAAGATATTGCTAGTTGGTTGCATCATTGTGGTCACTTGAGGGTTGGTATAGGTGGGAATAGAGGTTATGGTTGAATGGGGAGGAGTTTTATTTCCTCCTTGGCTTTGCACATTGTTTGAAGCTTGAGCACCATTGGTGGTGGAAGGAATGTGTTTCCCAAAGATTTGAGATATGTTAGGCACAACTTTGAGTCCTTCATCACTGTCCATCATGCAGTGAATACTATCTATGGCAGGTATAAGAATCTTGGAAAAGTTTTTAGTACTCACACTATCTTGTAAATGGGCTAGGTGTAGACACGTAAAATGTAATGATTGATCCTAGAAACCTGATCCCGATTTCACTAACATCAGTTCATCCTAAATCATTCCCTTTATTAACCATTTGATCGAATAACCTTTATTTGATTAAATTCATCACATTTCACCCCTTAATTAAATAAACAAATCAAGTTTATTTGATTAAGTCATCATCTCCTTTTAATTAAATAAATAATTTTATTTAATTAATCCTATAGTCCCTCTTTTAATTAAATAATTCATTTTATTTAATTAATCTCTAAAGTCATCCATTTAAATTAAATACATTTATCTTTACTTGATTTAACACTAACATCACCGCTTTTAATTAAATAAGTCAATTCTTTATTAATTAAGTCTAAATTCATATTCCTCCAACTTTGATTTACTTAAATCCTAAAATCTAAATCAAATTGTCACATCATCTAAACCTCACTTGAATTAATCAAATCATGATTAAATGTAATCCTAATCACCTAAATCCTCTAGATTTTGCAACTTGCACAATAAATCATTTCTTTTGATTTATTAATTCTTCTAATTTCCCTCAACATGGCATCAAAAGGGAATATTCCTCCAAATTTGAAAATCCCTCCAAAGGGACGTGTCCTTCCAACAAGGCATTCAATGTCTCTTACATGGCCTTGTGAATTGAGCCAAGTGGCATTCAATTCATTCTTTTCTCCCTTCAAATTTTCATTTCACAAATTTGAAATTCCATCTATTATCATTTATTGGCACATTCATCAAAATGTGCTCAACCTTCCCCCATTCACATCTTGAAAAGTGGCACTTGGCCATTGGATGTTGATTAATATCACATTTCTCCAATTTTCTTATTCCTCTATCTTGTTCTTCTATAAATAGAAGACTCTTTTACTCATTTTAGAGACACCACTTAGAGAAAAGTTACTATCTTCATATTTATGCTAAATTCATCCATTTTCATAGCATTTTCCATTATCATAGCTAGTTTCTTGTAAATTTCATCAAAGAGCACATTGTTCATCATTATGAAGTGGATCAATCTTCATCAAGCTTGCAAAGGAGTTGGGAAAGGGCCATTTTCCACATCCCCCATGAGATTAAGAGTTTGATCATTTAAATAGGATTTAATAGATTTTTTATTGTGTTCTTCATATTATTCCTTGTTTTTATATTTGAAATGAATGTCATGGGGAATGATGTTTCTAACTTGCATATGGAACTAATTGTGTGTTTGTGTAGGTCTAGGATCACCATTCACATTTTGGCGCTAGAAGGAGGGTGAATCTAAATAATTCAACATGTTTTTTTTTTAAATTCTATTGTTTTTCTTGACATTTTGTGCCTACGGGATACAATGCTGACATCAGTCCAACGACACCATACAATGATGCTGACAAACTCCAAACTCTACCACTCTATGATCCTGGCCAGAAATTCAAATTTTCAAACTGTGATGCTTGACCATTTCTCTACTGACTGGCCTCTCAAACTCCAAACTGTGCCACTTGATGAAATAGCACCACAATCATAGTCACTCGAATTCTATAGTCCACTGCTTGTTAGTCTAGCGGCACCATATAGTTCCACTGACATTTCTAAACTCTTTTGCACCCACTAAATTCACTGCTAGGGTGGGGTAAAAGGCTAAAATTCAATTTATTTTGACATGTGCTTTTTATCTTTGGTCATTTTGGATTGTTAACATATTTGTTGTCTCTGTATTTCTTGGATTTAATCAATTTTTGCAGGTTGAGGCAATGAGGGAACACAGACCAAGCCTCATTATGACATCATCATTTCATTGTATCAAGTGTTTTTAAACACTTTGGGGAGAAATTATAATCCCTTTTATAAGGACTTTGTCACTTTTAAGCTTTTTAGGACTCACTAATTTTCGTTTGGGCTTAAAAAGAACAAAACAAAGGGATTAAAAAGAACCATAGGAAACTTATTGGATTTTTTTTTGGACTTAACAATTGAACAATCAAATCTCACATTTCCTTTTGGTGCTTAAAAAGAATCAAATTCATGATTTGAAGGATTAAAATGAACATGTGCTTTTATGTTTTGTAATCCCTTATCCAAAGTAATATCATCTAAAATATGTATGCGCTTCTCTCATGCCTCAAGACTATCTTGAGAATCAAAAGGATTTTTGTGATATTAAGTTGTATAAGTGATTTCCTCCACACTTCAATTTGGATTCTTAAAATTGAACAAATCATGCGAGTGTGAGTGGAGTATATCACGTGTTCTCTCTCTTTGTTTCTTAACGAAGATTGATTGAACTATGAATGTGCTTGCTTGATATTGTTTATCCTTAGAGGGCCCCCCTTGAGGGAAAAATTAATCACCGAAGGGAATGACCCAACTAGGAACATGCTAAAGCCAAGCGACTTCCACCTGGTATATAAGTGTGGGTACTTGAGGAAAGTTCAAGTATCACATAGATTGTTTTGACAAGAAGGGAAACAATGGTCTCTTGTCATATGGATGATCCTCCATGAACAAAATGCCCCTACTAGAATATTTTGTATAAAGTCCAAAATCCCTATCTATTTTTTGGTGCAAGAACGGTCATTTTGAAGTTGTCCCATGCTTTTAAAGCTCTTAGTAGAAATGAGAAGTATGTCATGGGAGTTTCATGGGTATTGATGGTTGGTTGACCTGAGAATAGAGTGCACTATTAGGGGAGCCTGTGTGGTCAAGCATCTAATAATTTGCTAAGAGTAGGCATAGCTAGATTTTACCCAAGTGGGAACTCAACAAATATTGTCTTTCATCAATGGGATTGTGCATCACTTGAATCAAAAACACTTTGCTTGATCTCAAAACATGGAAAAACAAACATTCAACATGAAAATAAAATCTCAAACCCTTTAGAGGATAAAATACCTTTAAAATAAAATATGAGTGCTATTGCTTGTCATAGGGATTCCATCCTTAAAGACTTCTAAGCATTAAGGTTTACATCTCAATTTTCCCCTACTAAAGTCAACATTAGGAAAAATTTTCCTTGACCTTCCTCGATTTCCACATGATATACTTTTTGGGATGAGAGGAAATTTGAGACATTACACATCTAGTTTCAAAAGCTAATCAAGAGAGTTTTAATGGTAAAATGAAGTCACTAAGAAAAGATAAAAATAATTAGATCTCAAACATGTGCTTTCTCAAATGATTTCATGAAAAATCAAGATTCGGAAACCAAAATCCAAAGTTCTTAGTCCAAAAGCTCATCAAAAGTGTCTCTCAACACTCTACAAGTTTAGAGAGAGATTGGTCTTCAACTTGTACAAAAGAGCTTCAAGGAACAATCCTAATTTGTATGAGTTTTATTATCAACAAAATCTAGGTCTCTTTTGGCAATTCAAACATCTTGTTTATGAGTTACACATAGGATAAAAATTAACCTTCATCCATCCTTCGAAACACCAATCAAAATCATCTCACCAACAAATCTTGGGAATCTTGAAACCATCCTCTATGCTAGACATTTTAGAAAATAAATGAATCAAAATCCTTGAAACAAAATCTATGAATCCTTGAATCCTTGAATCAAACATCAAAACATCTTGTTCGGCTAGGTATGTGTAGATGCATCCTTCTCCATATGCTTAGTCAAATTATAAAATCATCTTGTTTGTTTAGGTTTGGGTAGATGCATCCTTCTCCCTACACTTAGTCAAATTATCATCTTGTGAGAAAATTTATCCCATAGATAAAAAATCTTGGGGTCCATTTGTTCATTATCCAAATATCCAAGAATCCAAACCCAAATCAAGGTCAAATCCAAGAATCAATTCAAACAAATAAAAATACAAGAATACAAAAATCCTACAAAATTCCCAAAGGTTTAACATCTCCTCAAGATTTCCTAAGAGTTAAATCATCCATATCACCCATCCTTCACTTGTCTCACCATCACACTTTAATCCTTAATCATCCTAGTTTTTCTCTTTTGAGCCTAAAATAGATCCTTATTTTATGGTTCAAACTAGATCGCAACACAAGAAGAACATGGAGAATAACAAAGAAATATCAAATTCGAGTGACCTAAGTCAAACCGCACCCCAGATCAATCCTATTGAACCAACCAACCCACTACTCGATCTTTCTCTCATCACACAAGATCCTCAAGAAGAAGGACAAGTAGAAGAAATCACCAATATAAGGATGACCCAAGATGAGATCACCGAAATTCTTCAAAACCCTGACAACCACTGAATCATCAAAGCCATAATAAAACTAAACCCTTCCCAATACATGCTTGAATTGGTAAAGGAAGGAGCTAAACTATCTTCCCATTTTGATGTGAGCACTATTATGGAGAGGCCTTTTTTGCCGCTTGTACCATTCACCTTACCCACTCAGAGCATCATCCAACCCATTCTGCAATCCACATCATTCATTGCCACCACACAACCCATTGTCAACAAGGGGAGTTCATTAATCCATGCCCTTCAAAAACATCTCCTTGTCAATAGTCAGAATTTGGATGCCAATACCATCATAGGTACATTAGGTACCACCCCCCAAAATCCCCTCCACCAATATGTCCCACTCACCTTTCATGACTCCAACAATCCATCCTCTTTTTGTGTAACACTGACATATGCTCTTGAAACACAAGTTTCACTCCAATTGGTACAAGTAGGCCTATTTGAACAAGGAGGGCTCTTCAAGGCCTCATCATCATAAATTCAAGGAAGTCTTCTACCACTTCCATTCCCAATCCCACCACCACCTCCATTACCTCCTCTACCAACATCAACATCATTTCTTGTTTTAGGACTCCCCCCTTTACCTAACACAAATCATTCAATCCCAGGAAATACACCAATCATCAATTAAATCATTGCATCAAATCCTCTAAATATACCACTAATATTGCAACAATAGGTGGTATCCAACCAAGCGATGATATCAAACCCAACAAATCAAAACACGATCTCCCAAGGACCTAGCACCTCAATCACACCATCCACCACAATCGCTCAAAACACATCTCCACTCACCACCACATCTAACATTCTGAATCCTCCACCACCACCACCAAATCCAAACACAACAAACCAATATAGTATGGTGTTGAAATCTCAAAAAGCCTACCAAAAGGCACTACAATAATACCAAAGTCAACAAGCTACATTGGTTGCACAACAAAATGCACACCAAGTGCAAGTAGCTTAGCAAATGCAACAAGTTGCACAGGTTGAAGCCCATTCATTATTGCAAAAACAATAAGCCCAAAAAGTAGCGCAAGCCACTCAAGTTGTACAACAAGAAGCACAAGCTCAACAAGCATAACAAGTTTCCTAAGTGCAAGCCCAAGCGTTGTTGCAACAAGAACAACAAGCTCAAAAAGTAGCACAAGCTGCTCAAGCCACTCAAGCTTCCAAAGTTTCCCAACAAACACAAGCACAAGTGCAAGTGCAAGCACAGGCACAAGAACAGTACCTTGCACAACAACAAGTAACACAACAACAAGCATACTAGCAAGAACTGAAGCAATATCAAGAGCAGCAAGAAGTAGACCAATTAGAAGACCAACAACAAGCATTGGTGGCTGGATAATAGCAAGTTGTTGGTGCAACAACAACAAGACTGCACTATTGGTACAACAGGAGCTACAAGCATACATGGTGCAACAAAGCTTGCAAACACCTTGCACTAGCACACCAATCAATCCAAACATCACTCCAACAATCGAACCATCTTAGAACACCTTCATCCCACCCCCCAATCCTCAAGATGACATATCAACACAAATAAATTTATTTCACAATAGGTGTTGGACCTTCAATCAAGGAAAACCACAAAGCCACCAAATAACTTGTGCCCCTACCCATTCGACAGGAGCATTATCATGAAACCATTTCCAAAGGGATTCAAGATCTTAAAATTTTACAAGTATCATGGGCTAGGAAACCCTGAAGATCACATTAGGGAATTCCAGGTACACTACATGAAGGTCACATATGATGATCCTTACCGAGTGTCACTATTCCCTCAGAGTTTGGTCGATCTTGCCATTTACTTGTTCTGTTATCTCTTAGGAATCAAGTTTTTTTAGGAAATCATGGATGCTTTCATCCAAAAGTATGCCTTCAACATAGCTAAGGATGTGAGCTTGGAAGAACTATTGGCTATGAAACGATCCAATGGGGAGACATTTGATTCATTCTTACAATGATGGTGATAAAAATCCAACATAAGCAAATGGGCCATGCCTAAGGAACAACAAGTGTGTACCATCATCGTAAATCTTGAAGGGCTCTTGTCCTTCCATCTCAAGATGCAATACATCAGTACCTACAACCAATTGATCCCCAAGGAACTCAATATTGAATGAACCCTTATCTCACAAGGGGGAACATAGTCTTATCAAGAAAGCCACCCATCCACTAGCTATAATGACAAACCACACACATGGGAAAAAAACAAGAATGTTAACAACGATGGTGTAGTTGACACCAAAGTTGTCATCAGTGCCCCTTGAAAAAACACACAAGCACCACAACAACCCCAAGCCAATAATCAAAATAATCAACAAGACAACATCATAACTCAATAGCCAAACAACCAAATAGTAAACAATGTGGACAATTAAGGGAGACCACCCCTGCAAAACAAAAATTCCCCCAAGCAGAAGTACACAAACCTTAGGGAATTGGCTGAATCCATCATGAAGAGATTGGTGGAGGAGAAACTCATTACAATTCACACCTATGAAAACTATCACAAACCCTTGGTAAAACTACTATGGTATAATGAAAATCACCTTTGTGATTTCCACAAAATCAAGGGACACATAACTACCAAGGCTGAAAAATTTAATCCTAGACCTCATTGACGACAAAATCATAAACATGGAACAACCAGATGGGAATAAAAATCTAAATATTTACACGAATTTGATTCCCAATCATAACAAGAGAAACAATAACAATGGTAAAGGAAACGGTACATTCAAAAGTGTAAACCATGTGTACAATCATGTCATTGCATCCCTAGATGAATGGGTCACAGTTGTCACCATTAAAGCAGCCCAAGTTGATTGTGGAGTCACCACAAGAGGCAAAAAATTCACCATTGCAAGACCATCTCAACCATCTAGAGCATCCACTTCCAATCCAAGATCCATTCCTAGTGGCTACAATGTACTCAACTAGTTGAAAAGAACCCTAGCTCATATCTCCATCATGGAGTTGTTGAAGATTTCACCAGCCCACAAAAAGATTCTTGAAGAAGCCTTGGCCTCATCTTCTATCTCCATAGATCTTGATGTGGATCAATTCCAAGCTATGGTCACACACCTCACTATACCTCACCTCCTAAAACTTTTATAGAAATATCTTCCAACACAACCATCTCACAATCGCATGCTTCATTTTGAGGCTTACATCCATAAAAACAAAGTTAAGAGGATCCTGGTGGATGGAGGTGTAGGGTTGAACATATGCACCCTTAAGTTAATAAAAATCTTGGCCTTCTCCAAAGATGTTGAAAAAGGAAAAGATATAACTATTGATGCCAAAATTTGATGAGGTAACAATGCCTTATGGTAAACTCAGTTTAAGGGGGGCCTTTTGTGATAAATTGAGTAACCTCGATATTTTTAGAGAAGTCAGCTTCTTCTATAATAGGGGGTGGAAAGGGAAGACGAAGAAAATATAATAAAATGAATTCTAACCTAAGGTGATGCACCAATACTTAATGATAGGAACGATAAATCATAGATCTAAGGGCTTGAATGGTGTTGTAGTGTTCCAGAACATTAGACACTCAAGATGATAGCATAGACAAGTCATTTATTGACATAAAATAACATTGCATACATTCCTACTACCAAAAAGAGTCATTAGACATGATCTAGGTAAGCAAACTTTCATTCAACATATATAGAAGTTCTTGAATGAGTTGTCCAGACAATAAAAAGCACAGTTTATAGTTTGATCAAATAGCATGAAAAAAATAGAAAGGTCAAACAATTGGCACAATCTGAGATTTTTTTGCAATCAAATAAAATAGCAATAAAGGCCTGGCATATTTTACTAAAACTAGTGTTTTCCTCAAATTTTGGACCCTTTTCTCATAACAGAGAAAAGTATATATAGTAGGAAAACCTCCCATCACTTTGGAGATGAACAACAAAAAATATTTTGCAATCCTCAACAATGATGCCAGAATCAAAATATTCCAAAGCTGTTAGAATAGAAATGATCAAGAACCAAGCATTTGGTTATCCCAGGTACAGGTGCATCCTCTGCAAATGATGGAAGTGGTCCTAGCAAGGCCCGATTAGACAAGTGTCACCCCTTGTGTGAATGATTATGACATGCAACAACCAATAGCATTGCTCGTATATGAGATCCACTGGTTAGGCATGTGGAACCCTTTCATTTCCTGTATGAACCTCTCTCCCCTCGCCACTAAGGACTTGTGTTAATCCTACACGAGTCAAATGAGTGGAGCTTTCATCAACAATGGTGGGAACGATCACCAGTCGGGCGCAACAGAGATGTGTGGTAGCATTTCGCTATCTGCAGTTGTTACTCCATCTCTGCGCTAAAAGATTTGTGAATGGAAGACACATAGCAAGTATACACTACAGAAAACAACTGTGAGGCCCACCATAACCTTTTAGGAATGAGGGTTTCATGGCAGCCTTTTGGAGCTCGACGAGGCAGCAAGAAAACATGATCAAAAGCATCCGGTAGCCGCAACAGGTGGAAGAATAGCGGAGTTTCTTGGGATGCGAAAGGAATGTCGAGACTCCGAGTTACGAGTAGTAGACACATGGAGCAACAGAGAAAAACTTAGATAAAAGGTTGAGCCGAACTTGCAATGCATGGGCCAGCGCATAGAGAAAAATACACCCAAAGGGAGCTAGTTAAATATTTGTTAACAACTTTTGGTGACTATCAGGGGCATTTCAACTAAGGAATGAAGAACCAAAAATTTCTCTGGTTTATAGACCAGAGTGCCATTTCATTAGATAATGGAGTCATAGATTGGAAAGAGCTACCTATAGTGGCAACCATTCATCCTCAGATGGCCTCACCATGTTGCGCAAATTCTCCTGCGCTCCACTTAGATCAATAGTTTCTTTGTGAGGTAACACATTGGGTAAATTGGCCCCTAATTTACAATGAAATAGCAGCTGTGCAAGTAGATGAATGACTCCCTCAATGCCGGTCACCGTGGGAGAATCACTGAAATCCTTGAAAGCCTCTAGATCATTTTCCTTCTCTTCTATCCTTTCCACAATCTACTCAGCCGTGGCAATAGAGTTATCTTCAAGGAACAAGGACAGAAAACCCATCCCATTTAACTCAGAGGAACTCCCATGTATGCTATCTAGTGTCTTACTCATAATAGTTGTGGCTGCTTTAGTGCGCTTGAAGGCGAAGTGGCAATGGATGAACTTATTTTTTGTTTGAGCAGCAACATCTCGATCTTCAATACCTGCTCTGGCAAGGCTCTCATCAGAGATCGAGTATAGCCTAGTGAGCAAATATTTTGCTTCTGAAACCTTCTCCAATATGAACTATGGGAACTTCTCAATCATATCATGGGCCTTCTGGCTCATCTTTGATGCCTTGGTGATGAATCAGAGGGTAGGCTACAGTGTTAGGAAAAAAGGCTTTAATTTTTTCCCAGTAAGAGATGTACAATTACCTAACCAGCGAAATGATGTCTGGCTATGTAGGGGGAGGTAGGAGAGAGATTTTAAGAGAAGAAATCTCTACATCTCTTGAAATAATGGCCTCCGCCAATTCTACCCTTTTCTTTTTCTCAGACACTAGTTGTTCCGTAGATCTGCTCATTTCTTTATTCCAGTTCTTCTCAGCTCGGGAGTGATTTGCTAAGTGCTCTTCCAGAGAATACTTAGTCTCTCGGAGTTCTTCCTCTATTTGAGCTTTTAGGCCTTTAAATTCATCCTCTTTTTGTTGTATTTTCTACTCATATTGAGCCTATTGGTGTTCCAACACTTCATTTCTTTGTGCCATTCCTTGACTATACTCAAGGTGAAGACACTCTAGTTCTTTATCCTTCAGTTGTAGATTTTGTTTCGCCTCCTAATTCTTAGAGTGTAGCTCTTTTATCATGGCAGGGTCAATGTCTTGAGCCTTCGCAAGTTCACCTTGAAGTCCATTCCTCTCATCTTCTACTACTAGCACCCTTTCAGTCATACGGGAAACATCCGCCTCTAAGGATTTCTCTTTCCTCTCCAGAAAAGTAACCCTTTCCCTTGCTTTTTTAAGCTGCCCATCCTTCTTCTTTAGCTGGCGGCCAGTTTTAAGGAAGTCGGAAGGGACTGCCCATTGCGTTTCCTCCATGATTTCAACTTTATCTTGTGGTCGGGCCACCTTCATGTTGAGTCCTACCACATATATCTCATAATCTTTCGGTTGCATTTCTCCCTGAGGCTTGCTTACCCTCAAGTACATGGTCGCAAACTTCAATTCTTGTGGGTGCATGAGTTGGCAAAGTTTGTTTGATTGAGTGATGATGAAAATGAGGCCAAATCCAACATATTCAGGGGAAGTGGCTCTAAATGAATGAAGGGTTGAGATTGATCCTTGGAGATGAGATCAAGGGATAAGATTAACTGAGACATCACAAGCCATCACATGAGGACATGTGGATGGTGAGGTGACAAAAGACGGTGAGATGGAAATGAAGTGGAGGTACTTGAGAGTACCTTGGCAATGGACACTTAGATCTCCTCATAAAGGATGTTCTTGTCCATATGTACAATGAGAGGACAAGTGAGGAATTAAAAATTCCTCACAAATTCTCATGGGGATTGATAAAGGATTTAAAAATTCCTAATGTGGGATTGTGAGGAACTAAAAATTCCTCACAATTCATGGGGGGAATAAACTTGAATTTAAAATTAAAGGGGGGAAGTGTGTGACTTCTCCAAAAGGAGAAAGTTTTAAAGAGAGGGTAGACTAGGGTACATGCCATAAATGGAATTAGGTGAGGTTAGGGGATAATTAGTGATTTAGGTTGTGCAATTGGGGGATTAAGTTGACTAACCTTGATTAGACATCCACTTACAAAAGTTGGAGGATGTGACTCTAATGATGATTAGGGATGTGCACACCCTAATAAGAGATTAATTATACTAATCTAGATTAAGGAAAAGTTAGGAGGATGTTGACATGAGATAGAAAGGATGAATTAAAAAATTTATTTAATTCATGGGGATAAAGTGACTAAATTAAATAAATTGAACTATTTATTTAATTTAGAGAAGAATAAGGTAAAGTATTTAATGAATTAATCAAACAACTTAGAAGACCTTAGGCTAGGATGAAATATCAACTAAATAATAAATTATTTAATTAATATGGTTTAGGGATGTAAGATAGAGGAAAACAAAAGTGAATTTGACCATATGGGGGTGGTCAAATTTAGGTGTCTACAGACATATATATAATTATGAATGTATGTATATGTATTTTTATATGTATGTATGCATGTATTATATGACTTAAAACTCTTCAATTATATCCATATTAAATATTTACATCCCATGGAATGACACCCAATGTATGAATCCATTGAATGCCCAAGATTACATGTCATGACAAAATTGAAATGAAAAAAACATGTTAGATTGTAGAGCATAATCCCCCATAATAACCTTCAAATTTTGATATTTTTCTTGCATGTCAATGTACCACTATTAGCAATCATCACTTTAAATTAGTTACATGGATATTGATAATGTACTTAGTTTTCTTTTCCACTCAAGGGTTAATGAACTTATGAATAGTAAGCAACATTTTTTGAAATGACTCAACACCTTTATAGTTAAGGAGAAGGAGGTCCCTAATAATGTGCATGCATAGATATTCTAGGAAATGAGTCATTTCCCATTTTTTTTTTTTTGTATATATGTAGATATGTATATATCTTTTTGTCTTTTCATTATCTTTTTTATTTTTTAAATATTAAAATCTTATAGGATAATGGTTTACAATATTTGATTACATTATGAGATAACATAGAAGCTCCATGTATGATGTAGAATACCTATTTATAAATATATTTACATTTACATACATGCATCCATATATACATTCATACATACATGTACATGTACATACACATGTATATATACATAAATATATATATATATATGTAGATATGCATGTATGTATATATAATGCATATATAATTTTTTCATTCCATATATGTTATTGTTTTCTAAATATTAAAAGTAGATGATAATGGTATGAAAGATAAATGTTTGTGATTTTCAAACCAAAAAAACTTACCTTTCCACCCATAAACACTCTCAAGCCTTTATAATCTTTTCCTCATCTAAATCACTTCAAACATTAACATGACATTCTTAACACTAACTTGACAGCGATGCTCAAAATTGAAATAGCCAATTTTAAATTATGGTGAAATGAAATAAATTTTTCTACCTCAAATTGGTAACTATAAACTAATAAAAAATAAATAACTAAACTAAGATCTCACTTTTCTAAAAGGATGCAAGATTCTAGGTCACACTGCCTAGGGATGCTCCTACATTTAAATACATCAAGTATAACAGGTAAAGCCCACTAGATGCATGTTGAGTAGTAGACTAAACTATAGACTAGGGCCTTCCCATTAAATAAAGAAGAACAAAAGTATACTCATCAAACAACATGGTTTCCTACAAAATAACCACATCTTAAGGGGTCCTAATATGATTTTTCTTAAGGGGATCAAAGAAGTTCTCAAAACTTGGTGAAGGTACCCAAGGAAACAAAATTTTCAAACAATAATAATATACATGATATTTAGTTAAAATCCAACCTGGTTTCCTACAAAATAACCACATCTATAAGAGAAGATATGGGGAAGTTAAAAACCACCTTCCTCTTGTTAGGGGTGTTAATGCTTCAAAAATTTCAAGAGAGGCTTCTCATAGAAGGGGAGGATGAAGGATTCTCATGATAAGATTGTGCAAGATTATAATATGAATGATATTTCATGATAGGCTTGTCAATTGAAATGAGACGTATCTCAATCAATTGTTCCATAAGAAAATGTTGTCCAGTGAAGAAAAAATGGTTTTCTAAATGATTCAATTCCATTGCGTAGAATAGGTATAATTCAAAGGCTCTACGCATATTTTCCATTCATTCATGAAAACTACCTTTTTCACTAACTTGCAAGTCCATTATTCCAAGGGCCACCCAAGCTTCAACACTTTTAGGTTCTAGCTATCATCACACTCAAAATGAAGAACCCCAATGTTGTTTAAAAAAATTCAATAAATGATTTTTTCTAGATATAGGCATTTCTATAAATTCAAGGATATACCATAGATACTATCCTAAATTTTCAAAAGTGGGTTAATATAGGGAGAATGTAGCCCTATACATTACATATAACATAATGATAAGTTCAAATTTTGGTTACTGCAAAGCTTCTTATGTTTTAACTTGCTTCATAGATCCCCTTAAGCCATCCTATTACCCTAAACCCTAAACCCTAAAGCCATCATTTTGTCCTAGGATCTTAATTCATAGATCCCCTTAATCCATAATATTAGCCTAAAAATTTTGATTACCCTTTAAAATATTAACTTATAGTAAATACATAGAGTTGAGAAATATAGTGCTTCATGTGATTTACTATGTATTTAGTTTGACATTGATGTAAAAATAATTATTTAAAGCTAGAAGCACTATCTTGCACTTCACCAAATCTTATCCCCTTAAGCCATCAAATGTTTTTTCCTAGGAGCTTACTTCATAGATCCCATTAAGCCATCATATTACCCTAAACCTTTTGATAACCCTTTAAAATATTAACTTATAGTAAATACATAGAGTTGAGAAAGATAGTGCTTCATGTGATTTGCCGTGTATTTAGTTTGACATTGATGTAAAAATAATTAGTTAAAGCTAGAAGAACTATCTTGGAGTTCACCAAATCTTATCCCCTTAAGCCATAAAATTTATTCTCATAGGAGCTTACTTCATAGATCCACTTAAGCCATCCTATTACCCTAAACCCTAAAGCCATCATTTTTTCCTAGAACCTTAATTCATAGATCCCCTTAAGCCATCCTATTACCCTAAACCCTAAACTCTAAAACATAAATCCTAAAGCCATCATTTAAAGTCCTATGACCTTAATGAAATTTTGTTGCCTTGGGTAACTTTACTAAATTTTATTTCCTTAATCCATCATTTTTTCCTAGGACCTTAGTTCATAGTTCCCCTTAAGCCATGCCTTAACAATTAAGGATATTTCATAGATCACATTAACCAAAAAAAAATATCATTTACATGCCTTAGAGATAAATTATCCTTACACATTTTTTCATCTATATTCAATTAGGTCATTTATATTGAATGGTTTAAGGGGACTTTTAAACATGTATCTTACATTTTGAAATTAAAAATTTAATGCAGGTTTACTTATATCTTAGAGATCATGGATCAATTCAATATTGACAACATCTATAATCCACCTCTAACCCTCCACCTCCACCCACTCCACCCATTCCACCTCATAACCCCCCACCTCCACCACTTACATACAATAGTGCTCACTTGCAAGCACATATCAATGTGAATGTCAGATCCATTCACAATGAAATAAATGATATTCAGAATGAAGAATGCATTCCACCACCTTTGAGGCATTTTGAATATATGATGAAAAATATTGTTGATGCCATTACGTTGACATGGTCTTAGATATGGTCTTAGATGATCATCAACGATGACTGGAGAAGAGGAGGAAATCTATTTTGAAAAGGAAAACACAAATAATTGAAGAGATGGAGTAGAGAGCCGCAACACTTTATTAAGACAATGATCTTATTGAATTTTGTAGTTCACACTAACAATGATTTTATTTTTAGAAATAAGTTGACCTTGGATAGATATTTTATTATGAATTTGGTTGGATGAATATTTTTAGTGTTGAATAAATATGAAGATGATAGTATATGGATATTTTTAATTAGTTTTTTTTTAAATTATAATTTTTAGAGATGTATCTATGATGGATTACATTCACACATTTTGAACTTTTTTATAAATATTTTGATATACTTACTTTGTGATATTGAGAATTATTTTGATATACTAAACCATAAAACCTTCATTTTGTCTTAGAATATGTCTTTTTATATATATACTAAACCCTAAACCCTAAATCCATCATTTTGTCCTAGGAAAGTTAAGCCATAGATCCCCTTAAGACTTGTAGTGTCAAAAAATGTCATCGCTTATATTTTCACACTTAACTTGGGAATAATTAGCCTTAAAATGAACCTAATGATTCCTTAATATAGTGTTGTAATGTATTATCTACATTCACACTAGATTTAAGGATATATTAAGCTAATAAACCTAATTGTAGCCTTAATTTAATGTTGTAAAGTATATTTATCGACACTTTCACATTGAGGTTTGGGCCCTCTTTCTTTTATGACCTTTATATCATCATTAATAGGTCTTTAAGACCCTATATTTTGCATCTTGAGGCATATGTCAATCAAAATATTGACAATATTAACAAATAAACTTAATTTCTTCAATCCCTAACATTTTCTTTATCTAGAAAGGCCCTGTGGGACCCATACACCACCTTGGGCATATGAGTCCCATCTAGGTGGGACCCATATGCCACAAGTGGTGTATGAGTCCCATTTGGCCCTCTTTTATGGTTTTGAGTAGGAAATTTGGGTTTTAAGTTCAAATTTCATGAATGTCAGCCTATGGGATCTAATTAACTAGATATTAGATGGATTTCCTATATAAAAAGGGTCTCAAATCATTATTTCATTAATCGTTTATGATATCAATTCAAGCACTCAAGAGTTAAGCATTCCAAGACCTTACAAGATCATCAAGAGAGCATTCAAGATCATTTTTAAGGAATTCAAGGGAAGATTCTTCATCATTTTCTACAATAATTCAAGATCCACCATGTCAAGGATATCAAGCATCAAGCATGTTGTTGAGCTAGTGTTGTGATGTAGCATTGAATATCCACTTACAAGCATTGTTTCATTTGAAAGTCCAAGATCTAGATCTACATCCGTCATGGAAATTTCATGTTAGATTGTAGGTTTACAAGACATCATTCAAGGAATAATTTTTCATGTTTCATATTCTATATTTCATGTTTCATTTGCTTATATCATTATCTCATCATTTGGTTAAATTACCTAAAAGGGGTTTGACCAAGGTAAACCCCTATTCTCTAAGAATCAAAAAAAATTCCTCTCTCTACATGTGTGATTGTAGATCTAGGTTTCTTGGAGCTTGAAGGATATTTTAAGATTAGGTTTAAATCTTGGAGAAAGTTGGAGTTGTTCCCTCACTTGCAAGTCTATCATATTCACAAAAAGTCACCTACAAGTCTAAAATCAATAGTTTCAGATCCAAAAATAAGGTCAAGGAGAAAGAGAAGATATTGAAGAGTAGATTCAAACCCTAATTTTTGAAAAAATAAGAATGGGATTGATAAACTAGAATTGGCATATGAGTCCCACTATAGGTATTTTTCAAGATTTTTGCAAATCTAGAATCTATAGTGCCAAAAATTAGTTTTAAACCAAAAACCCTGATTTGGGGCTGATACACAAAAAGTGGCATATGATTCCTAGTGTGCTCTAAATTAGTATTTTTCAGCAATTAAGAGTTGTTTCCAAGTCTTCACAACTTTCTAAGTGCACACTTCTGATTTGGAATCTTTCTATTCTAATTTACATGCATTTTTAGATCATTTAGTGAAATTTTGCATTGAACTAGGTTTAAGCATTATATCTTGTATTTAATTAGTCTTTCCAAGTCCTAGCTTGGTGGTGAATCACTTCTTACTCTCTAATCAATCCATAAGACTAACCTATTACAATATCTCTTTCCCCTTTTTATCTTGGATTGAGATCTCTAGGGAATCCTTGAATGTTATTAGGGGAAAAGTGATGCTCTATGTCCTAAACCATAGAGCTTCCATTTTTCAACTAATCATTTTGGTGAACCTACATTTAGAACTAATCTTCAACTAATCTTCTAAAAATTTAGGATGATAATGCACTAGTTATTTGGCATCCGAGGTTTCAAAATATTGCATTAGTGAAAGTGCATATAGGTTGCATTTTTGCATCTTGAATCACTTAAAATCATCTGAAATATACATTTTCATTTAGTATAGACATCATCCAAACCAAAAATCATAGGAAGCATTTGAAATTTTCTAAAAATTATGGAAAAAAACCCTAACTCAGGGACTGATATGCCCCTTTAGGTGATTTAGTCCCAATCCAGATTTTAAACTACCTTTCAAGGAATTAAAAGCCTCAATTTTGTGATTCCTAAGCTTGTTGGTAACATATAGTATAAGTATGCAAAGTTTCAGGAATATTTATTTTATGTATCTAGGTCAAATCATCCATGTAGTGGCATCATTTTTAAATCATTTCAAAAATCATTTCAGTATTAAAATTTTCATATCTATAAGAAATTTATTTACATTTAAAAAACATTGCATAATTTAGATAGATTACTTACTCATGTTAGCATGTTTTCTTTTCAAGCATTTAGTGTATCTATAATATTAAATGTCTTGTATGATTCTATTTTCCCTACTCATGGACATAACCTAGGAAAGTAAAGTAAAACCTTTAATAAGCATGTTGGATACCCTCCTAATATCTATCGGATTTGTATGAATTTCATAACACAATTGGGTGCAAGCATAGAAAATCATAACAATCATAATTGTTCTTCTCTTGATACCTCTCCTATTAGTGAAGGTATCTTTGTGAAAGAAGATACAATCATTGATAGTCTTGATTTTTCCTCTTCTTCTCCCCCTTGGGAAGATATTATGACACATGAAGATGAGATCATAAACACATTTCTAAACATCATCTTACCTAGTCTCCATTCATCACTTGCTTGTGAGAATGCTGTAGTGAAAGAGAATGAAATCATAGGTAACCATGACAATCAAGTTTTTCCTTCTTCTAATATCCCTCCTCAATGTGAAGAGGATAGGTTGGTGTTATAAGATGCACTTATTGAGAGTCATGAGAATTTTGTTCCTCCCTTCCCTAATGCTCCTACCTTTTGGAAAGATCTATTTGGTAAGCATGAAAATCATATTTCTCCTTCTCTCAATGCCTCCCATATTTGTGATAAAGCTACTTTACAAAACCTAACCATGGAATGGGATGAACATCTTGTTTTTTACTCCCCTAAAAGCTTTCCTATTAGGGTAGAATTTATGGAACAAGAGAACGAGACCCTAGAAAATGAGAATGAAATCATGAATAGTCATGATGATCACATTTTTTCTTCTCCTAGTATCTCTATTATTTCTAAAGAAGATACTTTGATGTTAGAACATACAATCAATGAAAGTCATTAAAATATTAGTTGCCTTTCTTCCCCTAGGGAAACCATTATTGAAGAAAAGAATGCCATCATTGATATACAAGACACTCCAACCATTGATCATTCTCCTACTGGTGATAAAGTCATTTTAGAAGAACCAACCTTGGAATTCCATGAACATCTAGCTTGTAGTTATCCTAAAAAATATCCTCCTAGGGAGGATATCATGGGGCAAGAACATAATAACATTGATTTCTTAGATGAAGATGATGAAATAACATTAGACTCTCCTTCACTAAGGGAAGTTAATATTATTCAACCTCAACTCATCCTTTACCCACCCTCAAAATGACCTCCAATTTAAAAAAACCCTAAAATTATCCTTTACCCACCTAAGAATAATGTTTCATAGTGGTCGAGTTATAATACTGTTGCTTATACATATAACACCCGAAATAATTTGCAACCAAGACAACCAATCCCAACAATGTTACCTTTTCCTAATCCCATTTTCCTAGTGCTCCCCATTTTCCTTCACATAATGGAAAGGATTATTACCTTGTTTAACAACTTAAAAAATACTCCTACAAAGATATCCCTATGGGACCTAATTCATAATTCACCTAGTTATCACACTATTCTTCAAAATGCCTTGCAACAAGTAATTTGTTTCCCTCTGGTACAAATGAAAATGATGTGGAAGCTCTAATAAAAGGAATGAATATAGTTAATGTAGACATTACCTTTTATCAATGTGAGCTACCTCCTTTGAAAGTGAAAAAGAAAAATGATGCATTCATGATAATAGCTATCCATAATAGGTTGGGAATAAAAAGAACCCTTTTCAACATTAGCTCTGCGCTTAATGTGTGTAGTATATCCCTTTTGGATAAGCTTTGCATGGATAAATAAAAAATTCAACTTGACTCTTTATCTATTAATGGATTTGATAATGCAGGAAAACAACTACTTGGAGTGATTACATTACCTATTATAGCTGGAAAAGCTAAATTACAAAACCTAATTCATGTTATGCCTCATTATCTTTCATACAATCTCATTTTATGAATACCATGGATTCATGAGATGCATCCAATACCCTCTACCCTTCATCGTATCATAAAATATGTCTACAAAAACAAAGTATATACAATCAAAGCCAACCTTGAACCAAATAGTTGCTTAAACATTAAGAAAGGGAAGGAAAATACTTTGGCAACATTAACACCAACTACATAAGTGGAACCTATGCAACAAAAAGAAAAATAAAAACATATTGAGGAAGTCACAAATCTATTAGAAGATAATTGGGTTTTCTTAGATTTTGAACCAACATTCATGGGAGAATACAAGATCATCAACAAAGATTTAGACAAGGGAAAATAAAAAGTGGCAATGTTAACACAACAGTTGGAAGACCCTTCGAAAGAATCCACCTCAACCACTTTAGAACAAAAGATAATACATTACACAAAAAACTTTGATGAAGCTAATTACAAACAACCACTAAATCCAAAAGATATGAAAAAGCTTTATGGAAAAGGTTTTGAACTTATGAAACAACTTGGATATAGTGGAAAAGGATGTGGGTCTAGAGAACAAGGTATTTGTATGCCTATAGAGCATAACATGCAATAAATAGATCATGGTATTGGTTATTGTCCTTTGATAGAAATCAGCCCATCAAGCAATCCTTCACTTAATATCAAAACTCTTACAAAAGATTCTTCTAAGTCAACTTTAACAGTAGTGCATCCTGAATTGATAGACACTAGTGGTTTGGATCGTTATCCTTTGAAAGAAAAATTGAAATTCTCACTTAATGTTAATGTCATCATGAAAAATAACTAATGATTTGAATTCATTAGATTTTACACCCTGCTATAAAGGAGAGAACAAAATCTCATAATCTAAAGAGTCTTGTGTAGGTATGACACATTGTACTAAGCAAGAGATATCTTTGTGCAAAATAATGAAATATCCTCTACTTTTTTATCAAAAGAGTATCTTGATAAGACTCCTCCAACATCATCTGATATCCATCCCTCCAAGAACACAATTTTTTTTTACTACAAGAGTTCATTTTTTTCATATCATAGATTTCATGGTCATTCTACTAATGAATGTAAGGCTTTCAGTAACAAAAATTCAATATCTTAAGGACTATGGTGCTCCTCCTTGTGTTGAAGCACCTAGTTTCTCTTTTCATTTTGGATCATCCTTGTCTCGCACTAAGTGGGGGAAAGGGGTTGGATAGCCTTGTCCTTGAATGGCACTCATCATTGTCTCTTTTGGCTATTTGATCACTTTTATGTACATATAAGAGCAAGCTTGGGATGTGGACAACATGCCTTAAGTTGGCTCACATGTGACATACTCATTCATGATGTAGTTCATTCAAAAACTTATGACTTGGCATAGGGATTTTTGAGTAATCTCTCATGCCTTCTACTTTAAGGAAATTTATTATAGTAATGGTGTTAGCAACCACTTTTAAGTGGGGCATACATTGAAATTCATGTTTCATTGTGTGATTTTCTTTCTTATTCTTGCAATGTGTCCTCTTCTTGGTGGTATCAGTGGGTTTGATTTCCTCTGAGAGCATGCTATTTCTTTGATTTGTCCTTTCTTGGAGACATTAGGAATGATGTTTCCTAAGAAGAGACCTTAGATGAACTAAGAAAAATCCCTTTGAACATATTTTACACTATTTTTCATTTACAACAATTGTTATATGGCCACCTTGCATAACACACTTTGCATACTTTTGGTGCCATCCTATTTGTTCATGAGTTTAAAGAATATGAAGATTTTCCTACCTCATGAAGCTCAAAGTTCATTGTTATGTGCTACCTTGTAAAATTTATTAGGAGGTATAGCTTTGGCATGGTTAACATCTGATGAGAAGCCTAAACATAGGCATGAATTTTTTATTGTATGTTGAGAAGCCAATATAAAGGCATGGCTTTCTTTCTCACTAAGTCACCCTTTGGATACTCACCTAGTGGAAAACCCAATGTTATATTGCCTCAATGTGAGCATGCATTTTGGAAAAATAGCTTACATATGATCCAAATCATTTTGGACAAATGTTTGAGGCTTGATCCACCTTTTCTTTTGTTTCATATTTATGTTATTGACATTGCATGTTCATGTATCTTATTTTGCTGCATATTGTACACTTTGTGTGTGTCCTTTTTTTTCTTATGTCAATTTGATGTAGGATCTTGGATCCTGGGGGCTTGACCACCTCCTCGATCTTTGTTACCTAGACCATTCAAATTTGTATAATTGGACCCCTCTTGAATGTCTAATTTAGTTTGATTTCATGATGCAGAAGCATCTAGAAGTATTCAGATAAACTGAGATAGTTGATAGTAAGTTGCAAAGTGCTATGAAATCACATTGGAGATTATCACATTTTTCCACATTTGAGTGTTAGTGGTTTCAGAGCAGGAACTAGTTATTGGACATCATGAGCTATGACATATCAAAATTTAGATCAATTGGATTTTTTTCCAAATAGATATCATCATCAGAAGATTACCTGTGTTTACAGAGAGAAGCTGATAGTGTTTAGTGAAGTCTAATTGGTTTGTGGAGCAATTTCATGACTTGTGGAGCCAAAAGGAATATTGTTTAAGGAAGTTGAGGACCTAGCTAACCTTTAGTGAGAACCACACAAATTTCTATGTCTTTGTGGAGCAATGTGTTATGTTTGAGGCTAACCTATTTGAGTCTACATGTTACCTTACTAGCCATTGCAATAAGACTAACTTGAAATGATTAGAAGGCTTGCGAAGGATATAAATGGAAGTTAGAGGATTTTTATAAGGAAGGGTGATCAATAAGGTGATCAGTAGTATGAATTATGAACCGCGGTGATGAAGTGCTTTGATTTGGAAAGATCATAGAGTAGAGGGAGTGTGGAGCAAGAGTAAGAGTTGATGGAATAATATTATTGTATGAATTGTTTGTAATCCCTGTGCTACAACCTAGCATCTGCAAAGCCCGAGTGTCATATGTAATATGTTTTTGTGATCATAATATAAGGAGGACAAGTTTTGAAGGATGGGATTTTTCCTGTTAGGGTTTTCCCATGATACATTTGGTGTCATGTGTTCATGAATATCTTTAATTTTATACTGATTAACATTTAGTTTCCATTGCATATTTATTATGATCACGGAGTTAGTAATTTAGGCTACAAGGCTGGATAGTCCTTCATTGGACCCTCCTACCTTGACTACATTAGTTTTAATCAAGTTCATCCTCTCACTAAAGTGGGGGCTAAATGTAGTATTGAAAAATTTTCTTGCTTACATTTTCACACTTAACTTGGGAATGATTAACCTTCAAATGGGCCTAATGACATCTTAAAACAAGTGTTGTAATGTATTCTCTACATTCACACTGTATTTAAGGATCTATTAAGCTAAATAAACCTAATTGTGGCCTTGATTTAATATTGTAAAGTATATTTATTTACACTTTCTCATTGATTTTTGGACCCTCTTGCATTTATGACCTTTATATCATCATTAATAGGCCCCTAAGACCCTATATTATGCATCTCAAAGCATATCTCAATCAAAATATTGACAATATCAACAAATTAACTTAATTTCTTTACTCCCCAACATTTTATCTCTCTAAAAAGGCCTTGTAGGACCCATATGCCACCTTTGGAATATGAGTCCCATCTAGGTGGGACCCATACACCACAAGTGGCGGATGAGTTCCGTTTGGACCCTTTTTAGGGTTTTCAGTGGAAAATTTTGGTTTCGAGTTCAAATTTCATGAATGTCGGCCTGTGGGATCTAATTAACTGGATATTATATGGATTGCATATATAAATAAGGTCTCAAATCTTTATTTAAGGAAGCCTTCATCATATCAAGTCAAGTACTAAAGAGTTAAGAATTCCAAGACCTTACAAGATCATCAAGAGAGAATTCAAGATCATTTATAAGGCATTCAAGGGTATATTTTTGCATCAATTCAAGATCCATCATCATGTAAAGGATATCAAGCATCAAGCATGTTGTCAAGCTAGTTTTGTGATGTAGCATTAAAGATCCAATTATAAGTATTGTTTCATCTCAAAGTCCAAGATGTAGTTCTACATCCTTCATGGTCATTTCATGTTAGATTTTAGGCTTACAAGAAATCATTCAAAGTATCATTGTTCATGTTTCATGTTATATATTTCATGTTTCATGTCCTTATTTCATTATCTCATCATTTGGTTTAATTACCTAAAAGGGGTTTGACCAAGGCAAACCCTTATTCTCTAAAAATTTAATTTTTTTCTCTCTCTACATGTGTGATTGTAGATCTAGGTGTCTTGGAGCTTGAAGGATCTTTGAAGATTAGGTTACAAGCTTGGAGAAATTTGTTGGAGTTTTCCCCTCACTTGCAAGGTTGTCATCTTCACAAAAAGTCACCGATAGGTTTGAAATCAACAGTTTCAGATTTGGAAATCAAGGAAAGGAGAAAGAGTAGAGATTGAAGAGAAAATCCAAACCCTAATTTTTTGAAAAAGTAGAATGGGATTGTTATGCCAAAAGTGGTGTATGAGTCCCACTACAAGAAATTTTCAAGATTTTGTAGATCTGGGATCTATAGTTCCAAAAACCTTGGTTTGGGACTAAGATGCTAGAAGTGGCGTATGAGTCCTAGTAGTGTGCTCTAAATCATAATTTTTTGATAATTTAGAGTTGTTTCCAAGTCTTTACAGCTTCCCAAGTGCACATGTATGATTTGACATATTTCTATTCTAATTTACATACATTTTTAGGTCATTTAGTGAAAGTTTGCATTAAATTATGTTTAAGTATTAGATCTTGCATTGCATTAGTCTTTCCAAGCCCTAGCTTGGTGGTGAACCCATCATTACTCTTTAATCAATGCCTAGGACTTCTCGATTGCAAGATCTCTTTCCCCTTTCTATCTTGGATTGATATCTCTAGGGCATCCTTGAATGATATTAGGGGAAAAGTGGTGTTCTATGTCGTGAACCATAGATCTTCCATTTTTCAACTAATCAAAACTATACTTGGGGCCCCTTAAAAGAAATCATATATTATTAATTGCATCTTTTAAATGTACATTTACAAATAATAATATATAACTTGTAAGATTTGATGAAAAAAAAATCTATTAAGCCCAAGAAACCTGCATGCAAAAACCTGTCACAAGGATGAAATCTATAGGAAACAAAACAAGGGTTTTTCTCTAACAATATGCAAGAATGTATTATCAAACTAAAAAATGAACATCAAGAGAATAGAATACAAGAGATAAATCCTTATAAAAGGAGATCTAAACCAAAAGGAAACCCTAACCCTAAAGGTGAGTGCATTTAATAATTAATACTAATTATTAAATGACTAATATAAGTGCATAAAGTGAAGTCTTAAGAGGAGAGTAAAGTTAATTAATTAATTTACTCTAACACCCCCCTTAAGATGAGCTACAATGCAGCTACAAACAATGCAGAGAAAGAAAAAGAACTACAATGCAATTGTGGGTCCCGACAACATGGCCTGATTAGGTACCCGAATACAACATAATCTCTATAAAGTAGAGTAAAGGAGAAAACCCAGTGGGAAAAAAATCCTCTTCAAAAAGAGATAAAGAAACATGTTGAAAGAAAAAACATGAAGGAAGGCCTCACTGAGACCCCCCAAGGACAACTTCCTTCACCCCAAGCATGGACCTCAACTGAAGATAGCACAGAGATGCCAAAGGTTTAGTGAAGATGTCTGCAACCTGCTCCTCTGTAGGAATGTACTCCAAGATGAGAGAACCATTCTAAAACAACTGCC